>JAJOOR010006834.1:0-39104 GCA_036250505.1 Solanum acaule | reverse complement strand
ATTCGGGTTAGACCCATTTCCCACTCAATTTGACCCCCTGAATAAGAATATGAAGTCGAATTTCTGAAATCATGCACGGATTTTGAGATATATGGAAATTACAATTTTAGGTGTTTCCGAAGCACATTTTCGGACATTTTTGGGGTCGTTTCAAATCCCCTGCATATTTTGAACAAATACAAGGTGATATATGTGGACCTATTCACCCTGCATTTGGACAATTAAAATATTATATGATCTTGATAGATGCATCTACAAGATGGCCATATGTGTGCTTATTATCAACTCGCAATATGACTTTTGCGAGGATGTTGGCTCAAATAATAAGGTTAAAAGCACAATTTTCAGATTATGCAATAAAAATAATTTTTCTTGATAATGCTGGTGAGTTTACATCTCATGCATTTAATGATTATTGTTTGTCCACTGAAATAACAGTTGAACATCATGTTGCACATGTTCATACTCAAAATGGTCTAGTAGAGTCATTGATTAAACATCTCTAATTGATACCTATACCATTGTTGATAAGGACAAAGTTTTCTGATTCAATATGGGGGTATGTTATTTTGCATGCAACAACACTTGTGCGCATAAGGCCAATCAGCTATCATGACATCTCCCCATTACAATTAGTTTTTGGTTAGGAATCAAACATTTCTCATCTTAGAATCTTTGGTTGTGTGGTATATGTTCCAATTTCTCCACCACAATGCACAAAGATGAGTCCCCAATAAGAAGGTTGGGGATATATGTTAGGTATGAATCTCGTTCTATTATAAAATAGTTGGAACCTAGAATTGGAGATTTATTTACGATAAAGTTTGCTAATTGTCATTTTGATGAATCAAATACCCAACATGACAGTTCATGAAAAGCTTAAATATTTATTTCGCAGTAAGTTTATTGGCAAAATTCAGCTCATGTCCAACAAGAAGACATTGAAAAGATGTTAAACATATATTCAAATATCTTTAAAGAACAGTTGATATGAGATTGTCGTATTCTAATGCATCCAAGTCAGAATTGATCGGTTATGCAGATGTAGGATATTTGTCTGACCTATATAAAACTCAATCTCAGACATGTTATTTATTCAGATAAGAAGGTACATCTATATCATAGCGTTCGATGAAACAAACAATAGTTGCTACTTCTTCAAATCATGCAGAGATAATAGTCGTTCATGAAGCCAGTCGAGAGTGTGCATGGTTGAGATCAATGACTCAACACATTTTGCAATTATGCGGTCTTTCTGTGCAAACAAAGATTCCAACAATGTTGTTTGAAGATACTGCTGCTTGCATAACTCAATTAAATGGAGGATATATCAAAGGAGACCGAACAAAACATATTTCACCGAAGTTTTTTTTCACACATGATCTTCAACAAAATGGTGAGATAAATGTTCAACAGATTCGTCTGAGTGACAATTTTACAGATTTATTCACTGAGGCATTGCCAACGTCAATATTTGAGAAACTAAGATATAAGATTGGAATGCGTCGTCTCCAAGATATCAAATAAATTTTTCATCAGGGGTAGTAAAATACGCATTGTATTCTTTTTACCTTAACCAAGGTTTTGTCCCATCAAATTTTTCTGGTAAGGTTTTTAATGAGACAACCCTCAAGATGTATTACAAGATATATGTACTCTTTTTCCTTCACTAGGCTTTTTCCCATTGAATTTTTTCCTAGTAAGATTTTTACGATACACATTATCTATAAACATCTAAGGGGGAGTGTTACAAATCTATTTAATTGTGGATGTTTCTCTTAATCTATCCCTAACGTAATGTATCTATTTATTGTACTAATTAAATATTTTACTAACGTATTTATCAAAGGTTGTAAAAGGATGATTTGTATATCCTATAAAAGGGTAGTCTTCACCCTTGTGAAATACACACTTGAAGAGATCAAATAATTTCTCTACTTAATATTTTCTATTATCATTTATTTTCCTTTCTTATTTAATCATATATATATAAAAGAGAACCTTAGGCCCGCCTACGTGGCGCCACCACAAACCAAAATTCTCTTTTAATTTATTTATTACCAAAACTAGCCTTCCCCTTTCATGAAAAATCATATATATATATATATATAAAAGAGAACCTTAGGCCCGCTTACGTGGCGCCACCACAAACCAGAATTCTCTTTTAATTTATTTATTTCCAAAACTAACCTTCCTCTTTCATGAAAAGTTGCGACTTTAATGAAGAGTTGCGACTTTAATGAAAAGTTGTGACTTTTATGAAAAGTGGTGACTTTTATGAAAATCTGTGACTTTTATGAAAAATTGTTACTTTTATGAAAGGTTGTGACCTTTCCGAAGAGTTGCAACTTTTCCAAATAGTTGTAACCTTTCGGATAAGGCACAATAAACATTTGTTCACACTACCCTTTGTTATCTATAAATAGATGAATTTTCTCTCATTTTAAAACAACAAAATTTTTGAACCTCTTATTCTTCTTCACAATTAAATATTTGTGTACTTTGCTCCTATTTAGTGGCTCACTGACACCATTGCTTATGTTACAGATCCTGGTATGTATTTTTAGAGTCATTAATTTATGCTTATGTTATTAAGGATAAATGATAAGATGTAATAATATTCATTTCCTTTACTTATTAATATTTGTTACTACGTAATCTTATATGTAAGATAATATAATGTTTTAGTTTTGATGACTAATAGGTTTTAAATATTATTTTATAAATTCCGTGATATTAAATTTTCGCGTGAAACACAAGTAATTTTACTAGTATTATTATATTTGCTCTCATTTTACAACCTAAATATATATTTTCAATTGGATGGATCAAGAGAGCATAAAATAGAATCTCAGCAGCCGCTCCAACTAAAGCAAACCAAATAAATAAGCAGAAAAAAAAAGGAAACACAAATAAAGGGAGTGCGGTATTTGACTTTTGGTATTCATGTGTATATCATTGCGGTGGTTATCCTCCTGTGCGGTATTTGGTCCATCCATCACTCCAGGTACGCACATTTCCAATCCAGTAAGCTTCGTTCCCACCACTGCTTTCTCAATCGCTTTCTCCGTTTTGCTCCTCTCCCTCTATGATATCTAGGGTTTTATTCTGCTCGCATGGATTGAGCTTTTAGACATCTAAGCAATGAGTTTTTAGAGTTCTAAGGATTCTGCATTCCGCTAGAAAATCATTGATATGTGTATAGCTGTTGCTGATGAGAGTATATGTTCTTCAGTGCTCTGTCCGATTGTATAAATGTTGTGCATTTTGTTTGTTGAGGTGGACACGATACGTGAGGAGCTTTATTAATATGGTGAAGTAAATTTTGTGTTGGTATCGTAGATGCTACGGTGAAATGTAATACACTTTGTGAACAGTACAATCCAAGCATGCGGGGAACTAGAATGCTACTTCTTTTTATGCATACATTTGTATTGTATTTTGATATCCTATGATAGTTTATTTGTTTTAAGGATGCAAGTGCTTGTTTAGCCTTTCTAAAGCTTCATTTACAATTTGTACAGGTCATATTTAGGGCGGACAAATGTAATTTGATTCAAGTTTTATTTGTCTAATGCTTTGGAATTTTACGGAAGTTTGATTAACTCTATTGTCAGTGGCAGCCAGGAATTTCACGACGAAGAGGGTCCAAAAATTAAACAACAAAAGCTCTTTTTAAAAAGGGAAAAATATTGTTGCAAGTGAGATTTGAACACGCAAGCACTAAGCCACTAACTCATTAAAGATATCTGAACACACATTCAAGACATCATAAACCACTAGGATATAACAACCTATTATGCCAAGGGTGTCCAAAATATGCTATTTAATCACTTCGTGTATCATTTTACTTGTATATGCGGTATTTTTTTCCGGTGAAGGGTGTCCAATACGCCACTGTCTATTGTAATAAAAGAAGACAAAACTCAATGTTTTTTTCTTCTTGTTGGAATGCATATGTATGGTGAGGACATGTTTCATTCATACACTATGAAAGTTGCATAGTCATGTTTTTGCTTTCTGCAAATTAGGAGCAACAATGCACGTACTCTCATATGTTAAGCTTCCTTGTAATTTAATCCAAATACAAAAGAAAAAATGTGTCTTAGTGATAGGCAGATTAACGTGCCATATTCAAGGGGAGGTACCATGTTGTATGTTATTCACATATGACATGGTATTGATTGACGGGACTCGTGATGGAGTTAACAATAGGCTAGAAGTTTGGAAACAATCTCTAGAATCTAAAGGTTTCAAGTTAAGCAAGACTAAAATCGAGTATCTAAAGTGCAAGTTTCAAGGATATAAACACATGAAGCAAAGGTGGAAGTGAAGATAGATACACAAGCCATACCCTAAGAGAGGAAGTTTCAAGTATCTTGGGTCTATGATCCAATTAACAGGGAGATTGATAATGATGTCACATATCGTATTGGAGCGGAGTGGGTGAAATGGAGGTTCGCATTTGGGTTATTTTGTGATAAGAATGTGTAACCAAGGTTAAAGGTAAGTTCTACAGTGTAGTGGTTAGACTTATATTATCATATTGGGGCAGAATGTTGGCTAGTCAAGAACGCATACGATCAGAAGATGAAGGTAGCAAAGATGAGGATACTCAGATGGATGTGTGGGCATACTAGAGGAGATAAGATTATGATCCAAGTTATAAAAGATAAGGTGGGAGTGACCTTCGTGGTAGACAAGACGAGGGAAGCAGTGCTGAGATAGTTCGTTCATGTGAAGAGGAGGTGCACGGATGCACCAGTAAGGCGATGTGAGAAGTTGACTATAATAGGTTTTAGGAAAGGTAGAGATAGGCAAGAGGAACTTGAGGGAGGTGATTAGATAGGACATGACACATTTTAAGTTATTGAGGATCATAGATAGAATGATATGGAGGTCGAGAATAAGGGTAGAAGGGCGGTAGGTAGTAAGTGTTGTCGTACTTTTATTTGGGAGAGGCAAGGTGTCAATCTCCTCTTCTCCTTATTTAGTAACTTTTACGTTAAAAAAATGAAAAGTAGGGGAGTATCTACTTTTAACTTTTAACTTTTTTAAAGTCATTTTAAACTTATTTTAAACTTTGTCAAACACTCCTAAAAGCTAACAATGACTTAAAAGTAGGTTTGATCAACTTTTAAGCCAATCCAAACAGACTCTTAGTAGTATTAGTTAGTATTCACGTAGTATCTTATTCTTCATTTTTTAGTACTACCTGTTGCGCCAAGGGTCTATCGGAAACAACGTCACTACCCTACAAAGGTAGGTTAAGGTTTGGTACATCCTACCCTCCCCATACCTCACTTGTGGGATAACACTGGTTATGTCATTGTTGTACAAAAGAAAAAAGGTAAAACATGTAACATAGCACACCACGTGGAAAAGGAATGAAAATATTAGGATACCTTTTTGTAGTGACTGGATGTTCATCGTTGTAATTGATTATCATTTATTGTTATGCAGTTGTTGCTTTGGAAGTCAAGGTCGTGTGAGCATCTTGCAGTATGTGAAAAATCAATTGAATCTTTTTACTAAGAAAACAAAATTACAGATGGCAGGACAGGTGGCTTTCACATCAAGTTTTAAGCTGCTGGACAGTGGACAGCTCTTGAAACAACAACTCTTCATGCCGAAAAGTTCACCTATGTTGATGAACAGGTCTTGTTTCCTGATCTGACCACTTAGATTTCTCTGGATATTTATTTTTTGAGATAAAGGTAACCAGATTTCTATGGATATAGTTGCAAAAGAAGATAAAATTATAAAACATAGCCCAAAGACTGTGTCACTCTAAAGCTTCTTTATCCCTTAGAGTTAGTTATGGAGTTTAAATTTCGGCTTCTATGTTTGAATAGACAGGCTTTCCTCTTATTTCCTGTTGCATAGCCATCAATATAATAAGGTCATTCCCATTTTTTTTTAAAAAGAAAGAAATTTTATTTCAGTAATCAGTAATGTCTGATACTCACAATCTATGGCTCAGGGGGTTTTTCTTTGGGAGTTGTAAAATATCTCGCTTTCCATCATCGAGCATTTGGAAGGTCATTACTCCGTACTTAATGAAGTTGGAGAGAAGATCAAAAATGCAAAGTTGCAAGAGTTGCTTTTGCCTCGCTTCTCTTGTTGATGCTGATGCTATAGTAACTTCTGAATGGGTTCCTACCATTGACCATATGCTTCTCATGACCAGCATAGTCCTTACATATATAGCTGGAATAATACCTACTGAAAAAAATTCTCCTTTAGATACTGGAGGAAAGATCCAAAGTGGAGATGTGGACCCTGACAGGATGTCCTCTTTGGGTAGGTAAGAATGGTTATTAGACCAGTGCATTTTTTAAGTGGTATTGTTAGTTAACTGAAGGTGCTTTGCAGTCTTTCGACAATGTTTGATCCATGTAACATTTTAATTGTTAGATCTATGTATCACTTTTCATTGTTAATTCTTTTCCATGTTTAACTGCAGTGTGAGGAGAAACAATGATCGCATCAGCATAGAATTTGCATGGGATGTCGTAAAAGAAAAACTGATGAATTCTCTGTCTTCCATAAAACAAGTGGATCTTGGTGCTATTGAATTTGAACAGAACCGTGGAAAACAACCTTCAAATTTGTCCACCCTTGCTCAAGGTCCAAGGTTAAGGCTGTTGTGGGCGTCTTTTCAGTTGCTCAAGAAAGAGGCAGGCACTGTCTCTATCATTGCCTTATTAGATAAAATATCTTGGTGATACTTTAAACTAGACTCATTCACTCATGAAACAAGTGGAGCATAGTGAAACAATTTAGGTACATATGAATTTGTCTCGTGAAGAAAACAGCATGCACTAGATCCTTCATAATCTTACTGAAAGTACACTTGGGATTCAACCATTCTTAAAAGTGGAGTGGTATACCGGTTTTACTATTCCTCGCAAGCTCCACGATGGACACTTGGAGTGTGGATAACATAACATGGGGGTTGAAAATAGGGTAATACAACATGCATGGGTTTGAGCATTTGGCTTTCATACCTTGTTAAAAAAACACAGGTACAGTTGACTCATGAGTCCTACATTGGTTGGGGTATGAGCTAGTCTCTTTACTTTGTATTGGACAATTCTCATCCCATAAGCTAGCTTTTTGGATTAAGGTCTAATGTTCATTTTTCTTAACATGGTAGCAAAGTCCTGTGCATCCCTGTTGTTGGGTTTCCATTGTTGTGCTCCCATGTAATATCATCCACTCTCCAGTTGTGGTGTTACAATCTCACATTGATTGAGGATATGAGTTATAGCCTCATGAGCCATCTCTCAGGATTGAGTTAGGCCTAAGGTCCATTTTTTTTCCTGGTTGTCAGGACTTAAGACCAAGGTTAATTTCTTAATATATGGCATTGATGTATAGTTTTGCACTCCTATTGGATGAAGCTTTTTTCTTTTTTATCAATATTTTTGAATCAGTATTTTGGTGTCCATGATAAGAATTGTGTGGTACTGGGACATTAGTATTTTAATGTTTCACATCGGCGTAAGAGAAGATGGAAGAGCAGAAGTGATGGCTTTATAGTTCACTTTTGTTTTTCCTTTCCTTTTCTGTCTTTAATAATGGTCTACACCTTAACAGGTAGATAATATTTCTGCGAATGCTGTTACCTTCGGCAATGATGACTCTCTAGGCATTTTTAATGATGTCATTCAGAAGTTGTGCCAGCCTTTATGTGTTACTTGGCTTGAAGAGGAACTCGCTCTGCAAAATGGCAAAACTAACACGGTATGACTTGAAATATGTATTTATATTTTGGGAAAGAACATAAGGCTGCAAGTCTGTATTATTTAGATCTTTCTTCTTTCTATTACATTGTCAGGAATGTCTTTCTTCAGCAGTTAATAACTTAAATGGATATGGAGTCCTGACGAACATCATAAAGTCAGGGAAGGAGCATCTATTTGCTGAATTTATTTGTGTTCTTAGCTTTGGTTCTCTCAGGTAAGAAAATCAGCCCTTGCTTCTCTTAGTCGTGAATGTACAATGAACAATGTAGTTCTTGTTCTTATTTTTTTTGTTTGTTTACCTTTTCTTTGGGCTAAGAGCTAGTCGTCACTAACCCTGCTGCCAACAATATTCCTGCTATATTCATGTATGTGTACTTTTAGCAGAATGAGTTGCCTGTATGATTCTTTCATTTCGAACTGTCTGTTGGAGCTTTTGATGTCTTGAAAAAGCTTATGAGGTGTTCCTAAATCTCTTTGAACAAATGGCTTGTTGAACTTTGCTTAAAAAAAAAGTTTTTCACTAGATTCAACAAAGCCATGAATGATTTTTCTGAATGCATAGAAGATACGGCATTACTGGATGTACAATTAGCAGGCAGTAATTTCACTTGGAGGAAAGGGGAAGGCCATGATATAGCTGCTAGACTTGATAGATTCCTGATATCTGAAGAGTGGGAAATCTCTTTTAGAAACATTAAACAATCAGTCCTGCACAAATTCACTTCTGATCACTGTCCTATAGTCCTTGAATGTGGCAACTGGGAGAGGACTAATTCCTTTTTCAAATTTGAGAATTGGTGATGGTTACAGACCAAAAATTTCAACGAAAGAGTTAAAGCTTGGTGGGATCTTGTGCTTGTGTTGGTAAAACAGATACATCTTAGCTTTCAAAATAAAAGCTCTGAAAGTGAAACTTAAAGATTGGAGGAGAACTATCCAGGGTAATTTGGGGTTACAAAAACAAAATATCCTTAGTCAACTGACTGAGTTAGAGGAAATTCAAGATCAAAGGCTATTAACTGGTGATGAAGCATAGCCTTTCTTCTGAGAGAGTATTTAGGCAAGTGGATCCTTTGTCCCCTTTCCCTTTTGTTTTGGCAATGGAGGGTCTTAATGGCAAGTTAAGGACGACCCAAACAAACATGTGGATAAGGGGTTTTCATGCTAAGAGCCGAAGATTGGTGATAGTCAAGGTTTGGCCATCCCATTTTCGATATGCTGATGACACTCTATTTCCCATTCTCAGTACTTCACATCAACTGGGGTAAAAGCTTTTACCCAGTAAAAGTAAATGAGATACCTGATATCATCAGTTTAGCCAATATTTTGGGGGGTAATGTAGGAGAGCTACCAACTGTATATCTTGTCATGCCTTTGGGATCTAAGAGTAAATCAAAAGGTATCTGTGTTTTTTAGGATCTTCAAACAGTTTAAAAAAAGAGAGTAGATCAAAGGGAACACTGTTTTGGAGAAATGTGAGAAGAAGCTTGTCAACTGGAAGAGCCAATACCTGTCCCTAGGAGGTAGAGTGACACATGTCAACAATGTTTTAGATGCTTTACCTACTTACATGATGTCCCTGTTCTCCATGCCAGTCAATGATAATGAACAAAGAATTTTCTCTGGCAAGGTGATACAATATCGAATGTGGAAGAAACCCTAAACTAAGAACAATAAAACAGAAGATAGATAGAATGACACAAGAAGGAAAATTAATTGACAACAATAGCTATAGAAACTAAAACCGTCAATTATGAATCCAAAACAAACACCAATTCTCTTAGACACCCTTAAGAGGAAAAATTCCTCAAACAAGTAATCTTCCTCTAAGATGACCCTCAAGAGGAATGATTCCCAAGAAAGCAATCCCATCAGTATTGTTTAGCAACAAAGGACATAGCCTCAACTCTCACAAGAGTCTCACACAGTTCATCAATCAACATAATCTACCTAATAAAATGACATTATGTAGTATTTATTAGACTAGACTAGGACTAAAGAGTAAAGACTAATAATGGTTATTACAAAAATACCTTTAATGAAATAAGGGCCTTAGTTTTCTTTGTCATGAGGGCATGTGTTATAAGAATAACCTCTTTGTATACATAGCCCCTTTCTCCCTTCTCCCTTGCACTTCCACTTTAGCATGTTATTAAGCTTCATGCCTTCATTCCAAGCACCCTCTAAGCCTCTAAAGTAGCAACTCGACGAAAAGCCTACGAACTCCTTAGCTCGACTTTGATGAAGCTTGCTTGCATCATTCTTCCTTTTTGAAAAAGATTCATCCTCAAATCCAAACCTTGCAAAACCATAGAAAAGATAAACAACAACTAGGATCTCATAGCATGAGGGTTAGCATAAGATACCACAAACCTACCAACATGCCAAGGATGTGATATAACCAAGTATCAACTATTCTAAAAAAAAAGGCCTCACATAAAGCGCACACACAGAACTTGGCTATCCCTAAGATCATGAAATAAGATCATAAAAGCACCAATGGTACAACCTCATTAGTTCTAGTAGACATGAAGCACATACGATCCTCAATTTCAAGACAATACCATTTCCAAGGTGGTACGGTACTAACTCACACACTTTAAAAGTGTCACCGGGGGTAAAAGGAAAGCATAGCCTCACATCTTGGTCCAAAATACCCAATCACCCCATTTAATTCCCTCCTCACATAAGATATACCCTCAAACAAGTACGAACATAATCATATGCAAATAGATAATAAAGAAAGGTGTCACACAAAATAACTTCATTCTGAGTGTCCTCATTTGTAATATCACTATTAGATTCAAGAACATCATCAATCACATTATAAGAATTGGAACACTCAAAGAAGTAACCATTTGAAAACAAGCATCATCTTCTTTCTCAACATATCATAGTGGGTTATCATACAAGTTATAGCCCTCAAGACGAGCTACATTACCATCACATATCACACCATTAGAATGATCTCATCAACTTCAAATAAGATATTGTACTTCAAGAGAGAATGATCAATCAATGATGAAGAATTAAAACATGTAATCCCATTCTCAAAAAGACAAATGTCATCTTCCAAGGCAGTTTCAATCATATGACCTCTGTGAGAAGAATGAGTAATAGGATCTTCCACAAGAGATAGGCTCAAAGAGTCCCTCCTTTTCAAATGATCAACTTTATGATATCATCACTAATTTGAGGCTCATTAATCACATGACTAAATTCCTCAATTAGTGGACTAGAATCACAAACAAGTTGATCAAACAAGTTTCACATTACAATGCAATATCATCCAAAACACAAGTATCAACACTAGGTGGACACAAATCGATCTTGCAAGAAGAATCAATTCGGTCATGATAAGATCAACTAGTGTATGAACACTCTCAACACGTGGAAAAGAATCATTAAGCTCGCATAAAGACAAGCTACCGCTCGCACTTTGTTCATTCAATATGTGTAAGTGTTAAGTTAAACTATTGTACCTTGAAGTTTCAGAAGAAGCATTTTCTTTACCTTGGGGTGAAATTCCCCTCAATATGTTGGAAAACACTTCAAGCTGGCTGCTCAATGAGACTATCATAATCTTCTCATTATTAAGAGTAGGCTCCTTGATTAATGCTTGCGTTCCTCCATCCGAGGGTCTTGTGCCTACACAAGAATCCATACTATGAGAAGGACAAACAAGAAGGTTAGATTGGTTCTGTGGCAACTTGCTCACTGAAGTAGGTGAACGAGAAGTTTCCCCGTTTGTCGACGACATACTTGTACCATTCTCGCTCCTTCAGAACCCAATGCTCGCCAAACCAATTAGCTCCCAGACATAATTGACTTATCTTTACGTAGACGGGGAGGTACACCCAAAAGTTCATCGGGTGTGGTCTCTAAAATAGTGTGAATAACTTGTCAAGAAGAAAAAAAGTATAGTAGAATGAATAACTTTTACTTTGGCAGACATTATTGCAGTGGATTTCAAGCAAGACAGTAGGATCTATGCAGAATTGCATTCCAGTTGCCAAGTGGTTGACTAAAAATATGTTGTCTTTATTGACTGATGAGACACTTAACAGATTTGAATATTCATGATCATAATTGAAGTATGTGCAGACTTTATTAGTCCTTCCAACTTGTCACCTTAGCAGCAGTAAAGTGTAGCTAAAACTGAAACAGAACCAAAGTTGTGGTCTATTACTGCTTCGTATGTTCTCCTTGCAGTTGGTATTGTTTGATGTCCCTGTGGAGTTTGGATTCCCAACCAAAAAAAAATTTATCCCAAAAATGTCTTAATGTTCTCTATTGTCTATCATGGCAGGAAACCTGGCTTTTATAATGATAGCTTGTTTATGGAGCACGGAGTTTCTGTACTGGAGGATTTGGTTATAATGTTGGCAGATGGGATTGCAAGTATGTATTTGGAGCTTATATCTGTTGATAGTAGTATGTCAAATGAAATGAACAACCTTGGGTTGAGTTTATGTACATTGTCAACCCGAGCACTTCAGAAATTACGCAATGAGGTATTAAACTTCTCCCTGGCTACAAACACATTCTTTTATTTGTTAATCATTGACCCTCTTTGTATATATACACAATTTATCTTCACTTGGAATTGTATTTTCTCTTTCTTATATATTCTTCTCCATCTGCACCTAAAGGGTGTGCCTAGTGGTCAAGGAAGTGAGTTGTAAATCTATGATATCAGGGCTTAAATCCCAGCAGATACAAAAAACTAGATGATTTCTCCTATTTGCCTAAGCCTTGGTAGGTAGAATTACGTGGTACCTATGTTGGTGGGAGGTAGCAGGAGTTCGGTGGATGAAAATAAGGATTAAATAAAGTTTCACATGTCACCTCCAATTCTTCTTCTTCTTAAAAAAAAAACATATCAACTCCAGTTACTTTCACTGCTTGAATTTCTGGGATTTTCGACGGAGGAAGTGGTAGAAAAGCCTTCGGAAATAAGAATTTTTTGACAGCTTTGGAAAGGTTGGAAATCAACTTGCCTGAATGAATTTTCAGTGGAAATAAGATGCCGTCAGTACTTCCCTAAGGCCTTCCATCGGTAAATATTCCCGACGAATTTTGACGCCCTGCTCATCAGTCTATTAAAATATTATTTTCCATTCGATAGCAAGTGGTCCAAAAAAACAAAAAATAATACTTCCTTTGTTTCAATTTGTTTGTTTGGTTTTGACTTGACATTGAATTAAAATAAAGTAGGGTTTCAAATCTTGTGGTCTTAAACTAAAGATATATAGAATGTACCAAGGTTTCTTTTAATCTCGTGGTCGTAAACATGTCATGTGGAAAGTTGAAATTAAAGAGTAGCAAAAAAGGAAAAAGACATTCTTTTTGAAACGGACTAAAAAGAAAAGTAAAACAAATTGAACCTGAGGAAGTAATATTGTTTTACCTTTTGATGGACAGGCTATCTCAAAGTTAATTGAACAATGTTAGACGTGCTTTGGGTGTGTTTTATGTCATGCTTGTTTGTTGAAATTTACAGGTTGTATGGTAGCCTTCAAAATAATAGTGTACTACAATGCAATTTCTGGATTTTCCAGTTAAAGCCGTTGAAAAAGGTAAAATAAAATTCCAAAATTGATTCTTTTTTACGGTGTAGCCATCAGAAGTGCATAACTTTTTTCCGGAATGCAACACTTCCGGCGCCCCTGTCGTCAGACAAGCAAAATATTACTCCCTCCATTTAGCTTACATGTTTTGTTATTTGGGTTTGTGTGACGTTTTGATTTTATTTTC
Source organism: Solanum acaule (assembly GCA_036250505.1). NCBI lineage: Eukaryota > Viridiplantae > Streptophyta > Magnoliopsida > Solanales > Solanaceae > Solanum > Solanum acaule. The sequence continues at coordinate 25,596 of JAJOOR010006834.1, read as the reverse complement.
TATATCAAATGATACTCTTGTAAAATCACAAATGTTTTGAAGTCTAAAGCTATAAGCCAGTGGCTGCATCAGAGGACATGCATTTTGCAATTGATAACATATTGATCTAGTGATGAATAATTGCATTTTAAAATGTTTTAACAGGCTGCTATGAACCAATGGTTGCATCAGAACATGGAAGCAGTTGTCTCCATGTATGAAGATCGGTTTGACTTGTACACATTTCAACACCAGCTTATCGAGGAATCTAGCAAGAGCAAAGTTCAAAATGATAATTGGTGGAAGAAGCTTAGAGTGATGAGTACTCAGCCTGTTTTATCTCAATTAAGTACTATTTTGATCAACCAAATCTCCATACCTGTTAAACGCACCAAGGAACTTAGGGCCTTGACTGGATGGTAAGTAGAAGCCTTCATTCTCATGCTTTTTTTGTATTATGTATTTCAATTTTGGTTTTCTTCTTGTGATGCCCTGGGACTTGGCATCTTCTTGGGTGATTGTCAATGCTCGTAGTTGTGGGTGATTTAGGTAATTTTTGGACTTTAGTCCATTAATTGTGATACTTGAGTCACGATGTTAGAACTGTAATTCTACAACTAACCTTTAAAGTTTTTGATTAAGTAGAATATTAAACTTCATTCCCAATGTTGGAACTGCTATACAACAACAACATACCCTTGTGGGGTCTGGGGGAGGATAGAGTGTACGCTGGCCTAACCCCTTCATGGAACTGAGATGTCTTTAATAAATACAAATTTATAAGATAATGCAGTGACAGTATATAGAGGAAATGCATGATTGTGTACCTAGAGAGTTACATTGATGATTGGGGACATTAAGTGGACAGAATTGCAATTATAATCTATGGACATGACATGATAGTAAGGTTCAGGACACTTGCTCTACTGCTGACCAGTTAGGGAATTGTTGGTAAAAATAATGGCTGTTGTTTGTATTTATTTTCTTAAGAGATGTTGATAAGAATCAACTTACTTTAAAAAAAACAAGGAAATAACGCGAAAACAAAAATATGAAGATTAAAGATGAGCAAAATTCGAGAAATAAATTCCCACATCTCGAAAGTAATTACTAAGAACCCTATTGTTTGTGGTAGACCTAATTAGTGGATCAGGGCTAATCATGTTTACTAGCAGCTTCAATTCAAGAACATAGATGAAAGTGAACTAGACCCTTAATTGAGACAATAATTAGTATAGGACGATTACTTTCATCAATTAATTGCATAAGAACCATAGATATCATGCACAAATCAATCTTACCTCTCAAAATAAATACTCCCTCCTTTCACTTTTAATTGCCATGGTTTCCTTTTTTAGAGTCAAACAATAAGAACTCTGACAAACATTTTACGATGTATTTTTTCATCATATTGATATGCAAAAAATTGCAATTTATAGTACTTTTCGTATAGTTTTTGAATATCTATTTTTTTTGTTTAAAATATCGAATTAATGTAATCTAATTTAACTTTGAAAATTAGTCAAATTGACGTTCGAAAAACGCAACATGACAATTAAAAGTGGACGGAGGTAGTAGTTCTTATAAGGTTGGATGATAACTCCAAGTAGCCAATATACAAATGTATAAATAAAATAACTCTCAATAATATTAATAATAATGTTGTGCTTAAAAAACAAAGGTAATACCCCTATATATAGGGCACAATGTGTACCTTTCTCCCAGACACCATGAGATTCAAATTCTACATTTATGGAAATAAGTAGTAAAATCTAACTAGGAAACTTTAAACTAAGAAACGTAAAACTAGGAAAACAAGTAGAAACTAATGTCACACTTCTTCCCAAAACTACCTAACAAAATAAGGGAAGTGTCAATTTTAGAACCAAAAACCACACGCCTAAGTATCCCCTTTTGGGTGTGAAATTGCAGCTCTTTTGGGCGTGATTCTCAGCCCATTTTTCGGAAGAATTTCCAGCTCTTTTGGGGCTCCATGTGGGCCCCAATTTTCCTCCACTTGGACTTAGGCTTGGATCATAAAATATGTAAAGCACGTAGCCCAATTTTCTTCCACGACAAGTATCTTCTTGATTTCCCATTGAAGGCCAGCAACCTCGTCTTGCATTTTATTAGCTTGAGACCTTGATGACGGTCTTCTTAGGGCTTCTATAGCTTAACCCTTTTCCGTGGAGCTATCAGATGTGGTGTCAAGATTTATATTGTTGAGCCCCATGAAATAATGAGAATCTTTGTTATTAGACAAGTATATGTTTGTTGATGCTTTTATGTTTTAAATATCATATGCAGTTTGAATTGCCTGAAAGATTGGAAGTTCTAATGCTGTTTATTGAGATTTGGTCTTGTATTGCGAGAAGTTGTTTCACATATTCTGGTTTTGGATGGGTATAGTTAGTTGGTTTTATTACTCCACTGATTATATTGGCACCTCAAGCCTCTGAAGCCTTAACGGACTTTAAGTCTTATAACTTGTACAAAAATACGTCGTATAACCATTATCATTAGATTCTTGTTACTGATGACCACATCATACATTCATACACCAAAACATGTTTGAATGATCTTGTTAGTGCACTTTGTCTTTGTATGTGTTGGCATTCGCAAGCCCAAAATATAATTTACTTACTGTTGTTGTCTTGCTTTACTCTTTCAGGAGATATTACTACAGTCTTCTCCTTGAATTGGCTGATATTGCAATGCCGTTGGTAAGAACTGTCATTTCTAGGCTGAGCGATGCTATCTCATTTTTTCTGGTTAGCTTGATAGGGCGGTCTTTGGGACTTATCTATACTGGGATAAGGCAATCCCTGCGATGGAAGTAAGAACTAGTAGTAGTCAGTTCCTTTTTCCATTCACTACAAATTTTTCTTCATTGTTTATAGATGCATGAGAGAATGCTTCAGTTCTTTTTAGGTGCCCATTTAAACATTCCCTTGTTAATTTCTTACTTTTTGTTTCCCAGTACTAGTTACTGTTGAAGGAACGTCCTAAAAGTAGCTCTTCTTTTTCAAGTTTATTTTGTGATTGTTATCTTGTAGTATATTATTGTATGAACCCAAAGTATTCAAAGCGAATTCATGTAAAACTACTATTAGTAATAATTACGGAAAGTAGAGTCAAGTGATAGACAAGACGCGCATATTTTTTCTATTATATAGAAGAGCCATGGAAGGACGATCATGACTATGAAGAGTTGTACAATGCGCAATACAAATTATAGTATTTTACTATGTACTTAGCCTTATTTTATTCCCTCACCAATGGCCTCTAAACATGTGTAACAATGTGGACTCATTCTCTTTATATTATTACAATTTTATTATCTATTATAAATTTTAAATGCTTAAACATTATCAACTTCATTCATACTTTTATTATTCAATCTTCACTATATTTTTTACATGCCCTATATTTAGTCCTCACAATTTAAAATCAAGCTAGCTTTTTCAGTAGTACAATTTTAAAAATGTTTTTAACTATAGAAATCATTTTTTTAGTAAATTTAGAACTCAAATTTTCATTTTTTTTTAAAACAGTAAAATGCGATTTTTATTACTCTCATCATTCTTAAATACTTGTCATAATTTTCTTTTTAAAAGTCAAACTATGCAAATCTTGATAAATTTACCAATTAATTCTCAATACTACTATCCTCGTGTCTCAATTAAGAAGGGAAAATTAACTTCTTTTTAACCAAATTTTCTTTTTTTTTGAAATATTAATAAATTTCACGAATAAACTATATTAAAATTTTTCTTTTTAAGCAAATTATCTTTTTTTTTTGAAATATTAATAAATTTCACGAACAAACTATATTAAAAAAATTTAAATTTCAAAATTATTTTATATGTAGCTGTAATTCATAAAAAGAAAAAGATTATTAAAATACTTATCAATTGAATCAAGATAGAAAACTTACAAACATAACTTATGCATTAAAACTATACGTAATATCTTTCACTAGAGACATAAATGACACAAATACTCAAATTTTTATCATGCTCACACTATAGAAAAAGTGTGAAATACATGGGGATTTTCCTAGGGATTAGTATGAAAATTTGTAAGAAACTTATTTTCTTGCAAATTTTCATACTAATACCCAAGAAAATCCCCATGTAATTCACCCTTTTCTTGTAGTGTCGATCAAAAAGTAAAAATATTGTTAAAAAAATATTATTTTCTTCTTTAAGATGGACAAAATAAATGTAATTTTACCCGAATTTTTGTTATTTTGTTATATACAAAAAAAACTGAATGGAACTGTGGTTGTGCGAGTTAGATATAGTATTTTAATATTATTTAATAAAATAAATTTATGACTTGACTTTATATATTAATAGCCCATTAAACTTGTCAATAAATTTCATTTTTGATACTCAAACTACGGCATGTTCCGATGGAGCATCTAAACACATGGTATTCATTTCACACATTTTTTGTTGAAATTTTGAAAAAAAAAACTATGTGTGTGTGGTTACAAACGCTTATTAGATAGTTATGTAAACCACATAAAACATGTCATCTCATTTAATTATCTACATCCATCTAATAAGAACATGCTTGAGATTTACCCTTTTTGATATGAATCGAATACATAAAATTAAAGGAGATGACATATTTTATATCCAACATATGTTTGTTATTTAATTTAATGTATATTTCTAACATAATGTTGAAATGAATATTACATTACGTATTCTTTTAATATTAGTCGTGATAACTTATATAAGTTATAAGTTATTTTTTAATTTTACAAAAAAAAAGTACTTTCAAAGTGTAATGCCCATTATTACTCTTTAATTTATTTACATGAAAATATCAATAATTAATTTATTGTTTAAACATATGATTGATTATGTATAAATACAATTTAAGACCGTAATGTTGGGCCTGTTAACGGGCCTTTTCATATCTAGTATATATATATATATATATATATATATATAGTACTAAGAACGGCCATGCACCACCACCATAGAATCAAGAAAGAGCTCTCAATCTATCAATTTTTACTATGTTTGGATCTGATAAGTTTATCCGTGACCGTGTTGAGTCAAATTAAGCCACTCCTAGATGAAAAGAAAAAAATCCAAAAGATGTAAAAGCAAAAGTTGTGAAAGATAGTCTTTGTGCTGTGTCCCTACCATGTTTTACTCTTGCAATTTCTTTTCCTAAGAATCTTCTTAAACCTTAATTAATTCACACAATAGTTCATAGTGTTTTTACTTTGCATAAAGTAACCTTTCCCACTTTCCCTTCCTGGGTGAGGGGGTTAGTTGTAAGAGGAAAGTGGAAATACTGGATGGGGAAGTTGGGTGGTCAAATAATTACTTTTAAACATTCTTATTTAGAGGGAGAGGAACTCCACAAATGTTTTAATCAAGTGTTTGGTAGGGATTTTTTTACTTTTTTATGTTTGGTTAGGGAAAAAAGTTCTTTAAAAATGAGGAAAATGATTTCTCTAATGGAAGTATGAAAAATAAGTTGCATAAGTGACATTCAAAGTTTGTTGTCTCCACCCAATCTCCCCATCCCCAACCCTAACCCCTTGACCATCCCACCCCTTGCCACCCAGGAACCATTTTCCATCCCATCATGCCTTCATAGTGTTTTACTAGATAACATATAAATGTTCTTCGGATAATATTTATTGCTTACTTATCAAACACTAGAAAATAAGTAAGAATTCACTTATTTTCCAAGATAATATTTCTAGGAAATTATTTTCCACGGAGAACATTTTCACTTTTAAAATCATAGTCTATATTCTTACCCGTCACTATGAGTCTATAACCTATCGCGGTCTCTTTAGGTGTGGATAAGTTAATGTGATTTTCTTGATTCATGGTGGTCAAACACATTTAAAATGGTTAAAAAACTTAACTAGGATATATTTTACCCTTCTTTCTCAGAGCATGTGAAATGATTGACAGACTTTTATATGTTATTTCACCTTTTTATAAAATAAAAAATGTGTGGTGGTTAGGTTGTGGCTATCAATCAACTTCAATTGATTGTAATTACTTTTACAAATCCTTCTTATCGCATTATGTGTTGTGACATAAGATTTGTGAATAATATGAGAGTACTTACAAGAAAACGCATTTTCCTACTCCTCTGAATTTGCTTAATATGTGTCAGTATCACATTAGGGAGGGAGAAGTCGACAAAATTAAAAGTAGGATCCTATTTTGAGATACAAAAACAGAAAATTAGGCATGTTTTGGGGAAGTTGATGAGGCATCATTATCCAAGAAATAGATATGCAATATGTTTGAAAACACTCCTAAACTTGACGTGAATTATTAGTTTTATCTCCGAGTTATTGACAAACTTGACTAACTAAACTTAAATATACCCCGATCTTGCAACATGAGTGAAATACACCCCTAAATTCTAGTCAAGTTTAGTGGTGTTTTCAACACTTCACTCAGCTTTTTATTAAGAGTCAATATGCTGCTACTACAAGAATTTGAGACTACATGCTATGTTATCTAAGTTTAATTGGTCAAGTAAAATGGTGCTTTTAAGGTTGTCAATAGTTTGAGGACAAAACTAATAATTCACGCCAAGTTCAGAGGTGTTTTCAATACTTTTCTCTTTTTTCTTTCTAAATTTGGATATTTATGAAGGACTAATTATTAAGCAATTAGGATGTGATGATATAAGAATTCAATTATATGTTGGTGAAGTATGGACCACGATATGAGTGATAATTAGTGTTGTGGTGCAATATGCAGCTTTGACAAGGATAGATTTGAGGCCGCGTGCTGGATTGCTCAGCCTCATATCCCTACACATAAAGGCCCCTATCTATGATCATCAACCTCATAAGCATGCATGCAAGATTTGAAAGAATAGGCAGGGAGATCTTCTTTTTATGGATTCTTAATATTATAAGTGTACGATCCATCGACATATCTAAAGTTTAAGATATTAGAGAAAATACGTTTCCAATCACTTTATTACTCAATCTTTTGATTCTTTTTTTAAGAGCTAATCACGTGAAGATTATTTTTGATGCAATGGATGGTGGAAAGCTTTGAAATCAGAACCTCTAGTTGCTATAATACCATATGAAATTTTGAGATCACTTAATTAAAAGCTTAAGCTATAAGAGATAGCTCACTTTTATTCGATTATTTATATCTCCAATATTTATTCGTGAGATATGTTTATGACTTTATGTTATACTTAAAATAAAAAGGGAAAAAATCCCAAACTTTTCCAAGCGGATGACCTAATAAAACATTTTACGAACCTCCTTTGGCAACATGTTGGAAGCTTTCCTTGTGTTAATCAATTAGTAGACTAATTAATAGGATTCAACTATCCATGTACATGCATATTTCACATATGCATAACTTTTATATATATGATTGATCAACCCTTGGTCCAACTAAAGAAGAAAGAAACTCAAGATGAGCTCCTTTAAATGTGACTACTATTGCATATGTGTGGCCTATTGATATGGATATGTAGCCCCCCAACAACACACACATGCACTAAAACAACAAACAAAAGAGAAAAAGAAAAAGGAAAAGAAAAAGATAAGTGATGAAGCTTTAGATCATGAAGTGCCATTATCATCTTTATGGGGACAGACAAAATGGTTCCCCTCTACACCCCCACGAACTCCCCCAGTTTTGAGTCGATACAAATCTAGGATTTCTAGAATACTGAACTCTAATATGTTAGGTAAATAATTCAAATATTCAATCAAGTATATCATTTAACCTACTTGTAGCATGAGCGTCAACAAATAATATTATGTCAACTTTTAAAATATATATACATAAAATATCTAGTCGTACATAGCAGATTCACATCTCTATATTTTAGCCTATAATTCACCCCTGAATTCTTAGGACTTATACCTTTACGTAGTGTAAATATTTTAGTACCATCAAGTCATTTTTATATGTTGTAATTAGGTAACTTGTCTTAATTTAAAATTACAAATTCCACATTATTACTTTTTTGTTGTTGATATTCTTCAAATGATATGATAGTGTATTTTTCTTAAAATATATTTGTAGAACTGAAATTCTTAGTAAAAAATAATGGACTATTGCATATTATCTTACTTATAAGAAAGTCAAGTGAGAGATGTTATTTAAAATATCAATACTAACAAAAAAATTTAAAATTAGATATAAACTTTATCGCTAGTTCGTTGCTGTTTCGCTCGTAGCTAAATCATCTAATCTAACACCATTGAAACACTATGAGAATATAAAAAAAACTCAGGTTTGACTAATCATAATACAATTGTCTTTAACCCCATTTTTATAAATTTAATTGTTGCATTGTATCAATCTTTTCGGTAAACAGTGCAATTCATTAGGTGTGAATGATATTTTTCTTATCAATACTATAGAAATCTAACACTTAAAAATATTCTTATGCTTTATTCTTTCGAAGGTAAGAAAAAAGATAAAACTTAATAAGCGAATTATTCATTTAGATTTTTCAGGTAGACACGTAAAAAATGTTGAAGAAGAGATATGAAGAAAATCTTTTTGGGAGCGCCACTTCCAAATAAGTCCTCCAGTGCACGATCTGAATTTAGTTGAAGCTCCAATATAATGCGGGCATCAAACACCGCGTGGAAAACCAATATTTATACATGTACCATGTTTATATATATTCACTCTCCAAGATAGTTGTATCAGCATAACGAAAATCAAGTGTGTAACGATAGGAATAAATATTAATTTTTTGAAAAGGATGGCCCAAGGTAGCAACCTAAATATAAATATGTTAAGCTTTTTCCTGTCTTTAGGAAAGATAACTAAATTTCTAATTGGAATGAAAGTTAGGAAGATAAAAGTGGTATCATGCATTAAGGAAAGAATTGTTTGACCATGTTTATGTGTGGATATTAGAAAATCACGATTGTCTAATTATTTGTCATATGATCCTGGTTACCGCCCAATTAAGCTAGCGTTTGGCCTTAAGTTTCCAAATATTCTTGGCAAATAATATTTTAGGTGAAGTATCACCATGTGTTTGGCCCCAAATTTTCCCAAAAATATTTGACTATTTAAAAAAATATGATTTATATCCATAAGTTCTAAAAACTATTAAAAATGCCCATAAGTTTGTATTATCATAATTTATAATGAATATGTTCCGTTAAAAAATAACCTTATAACATAATTGATAACAATCAACAACAAATAACAATATAGGCAAGAGCAATACATTAATCGCATCTTCAAACTTGTCATTATTCAGCTATGATTATAACCCATTAAAACACGAGTTATATGGCCAAACGCCACTTCCTAATGTTTTTTCCAAATTTTCCCAATTTTTTTTGGGCCAAACGGGTCCTAAGTCTTTAATCTTTTACAGTTTTTTTTTTTTTTTTTAAATATGAGTGCTAATTATATTTCAAATATTTATCCTTTTATTTAAAGTTTATAAAACAATAACAATAATCGGTATGTTTCATTAATAGAGAAAAAAGAAGAAAAAGAAGCAAAGACCCGTCAAAGTAATTAGTAAGCATTGTGATTTGAAAAACACCTCAATACGACTTGGTTTTACACCACTCTTCTTCGCCATTTGTATAGCAAGAGATTGTTAGATCGGGTCGCCTTGATGATGATGTTGAAATGAGAGTTTTTAGTAAAACTCGTGAACCACACGAGCTAGTTAGACACTAGACAGATAGTTAATCGTACACGTTAGCGTGACTACACAAGAAAAAGAAAGGAGCCTAAATCAGCCGCAAAGCATAATTCATTTTTAGATTAAATACTTATAAATTACTTTTTCATACTTTTCACATTCAATTCTAGCTATTTTTACTTTACTCGTTCGATATTTTTAATATTTCTATTCGTGGTTTGACATCACACGTCAAAAATATCTCCATTCACCATGACCTGTGAGCTTCCCAACCCATTTTTTTTTTTGTCTCCATCACCCCTCCCCTCCAAAAAAAAAAATAAAGAGGGAAGAAACTAAAAAATAATGTCGAGGTATACAAATTACAAAATATAATTATTTTTTTGTCAAGTAGCTTAGACACTGCCATTAAAATTCTTATTGAAGTCAAAAACAAATTAAACCAACTATTCATATAGTATATCACAATAAACTAAATAAAAAGTAAGGGCATAAAATTCCAGCTTGATTAAATTGACTTTGGAAAATCATGTAACACAACTCCACGATCACGAACCATCACTATTAAAACCAAACATATCTAGCTAGCCCATCTTGCATGCGCACTTAGAGTAAGACAAAATGATTGAGATTTCGTCATCTTTAATTAAAAGTTTAAGATTTCAACCTTGAGTATACGAGAGACACGACTCTTAGAGTACTATACTCTCTCATCTCACAAATCAAATATTATGAGTTTAGATTGTGTGATAAAGGAGGTTGCGCTCCGATATATCATAACAATTATCATCGATCAGTACTATAAATCACAATTCGTCCAATTTTCCATACACGAAAAACACATAAGTTTTTGTTTTACGATAATGGGTTATCTAATTAATTGAGATTAATGTGTTATGCGTGTCAATTGGACGTATAACATATGGTTAAAAAGAAACTCTTTCCCTTTTGACTATGAGGTATCTATAGGTAGTACTCCCTCTGTCCAGCAATACTTGTTCATTATTGACTTTGCACATTTCTTAAGAAACTATAAATAGAATGATAATTTTACTATACCATCCTTTGAATATAACACTCCCTCTGTCCAACAATAGTTGTCCATAATTGACTTGGCACACCCCTTAAGAAACAATAAATAAAAGGGTGATTTTACTATATCATCCTTTGAATATAATAAATACAATGTCTTGAAAAATGTAATAGGGAAATAATTATAATTAGTAATAAGGGTAAATTAGAAACTAAGTGTAAAATTATTCATGGATTTTATAAAGTGGACAAGTATTGTTGGACATCTATTTTTAGTATAGTGGACAAGTATTGTTGGACGGATTGAGTAAGTACAATGTCTTGAAAAATGTAATAGAGAAATGACTGTAATTAATGATAGGGGTAAATTAAGAACTAAGTGTAAAATTATCCATTAATTTTATAAAGTGGATAAGTATTGTTGGACATCCTAAAATAGTACAGTGACAACTATTGCTGAACGGAGGAAGTATATAATTAATCAAATGAAAGAGATTGGTGGGGGGTATGGGTTGGAGAACATGATATTCAAATAATTAATGTCAGTAAGATATGGATGGTGTCACTTGCTTATCTAAGGTTGTTGACATTTTAGGACACAAATAGTAGTAATTGAGAGGGGCACAGATACGGTTGTGTTTTCTTGGAAAAAGTTGAAAATGATTTCTGAATTTTTGGGTACTAATTAATTAACAAATCATTCATATACTAGTAATAATAATCTTGTGATCAATGCTTCATTCTTATTGACTTTGTTATGCTAATTAGGCAAACCGTCACATGTGATGGCATTCTCTATTGTACCCTATTTTTGGGACTCATCATTTTTGAATTATTCATATGTGATTTTCATTCGGTTTTTGGTATTCATATTAGAGTCTGATTAAATTTGGATTTGTGTCAGGAAGTTCCACATTGGAGTAAAACGCTCTCTAACAAAGGTGATTCTGTACTTAGACTCAAATTCGAGATCTCTGGTTAAGGATAAAAGAGTGCTTACTAAACCACCACAATCCTCGTTGGTGGCTTTATTAGCTTTAATTTGCTCCTTCTCCTTTCTTTTGTTTACCATATCCACTTTATTATTCCTTCAAGTTTATAATAGTTGTTGTGCCATGCTTACGACATTCATTTTCCATCCAAAATAACGGATTACTCTCTATGATCCGTTCATGAAAAATGAATAAGTCGAAACATGCTATCATATAATTCTTTAAGCTATTTATTATTTGAAGAGGATGTAAAATTGCATCTAAGAATGTATGTTCGATCATAAATTCATAATTTAAACTTTGATGAGTTCGAGCTGTTCGAGTAGTAACAAAGCTAAAAATTTGAATAGAGATTTGAAAACAGCAAGAGTATTTGAACCTATATTAAGGAGTTTCAACAATTACTATACGCTATTATACTTATACAATGTAATTTCTCAATAAAAAATGCTATTAATATTGTACCCCGACTTTTAGCAAAAGGTGGCTATGTCCATAGAAGTATGGAATCAGACCTATTATGTATTCAAATTTTAAATAGGATTTAGTATATATGTTTATTTTTGCATTAAAAAATACTGAATTTAAATCTACCGATGAATAAAGAGCTAATCAGTAGCTGAATTTAACATTGAATCTAAATGATGCAATATAGAGACCAGAGAGGTTTTTTTAATTTTAAAATAAATAGGTAGAACCAAATTATTGGTGAGAAAAAAATGAAAATGATTATGTTGATGACAAAACTATCCTTTAACGTAGTAGTAATTAAAGATCTTATTGTTTAGTATTTCCTGTGTTTCAATTTATGTGACACTTTTTGTTTTCGAGAGTCAAACTGTTTAAGTTTGACATGAAATTTGTGCATGGAATCTTCAATTTTTTGCAATGAAATTTATATATTTGTAAGCTACGTAAAAAATACTATAAATCACAATAATTAATAATTCAAAATGTTTAAAAAATCTATAAAAAACTTACGTTCAAAGATATACTTATTTGAATCTCTAAATCCGAAAAATGTCATATAAAATAGGACGGAGGGGTAGTAATAAGCAATTTTTTCAAAATAAATAAAACAAAAATAGAGGGGGTTGGGACCCAGCCATGCATGGGAACATTATGGAGACAAGACGAAAGTCTATATATTCAATCGTTTTTGGTGCTAGTGGTGTGCGTTCAATCGCATACGATACTTTTGTTTGTCTCCTCTTTTAATCTTTATGCAATTCACACCCACAATTTTAGTTTTATACATCATTACCATATAAACTTTTTTATATTATCAGGTCAAGTCAAATTTATCCTACTAGTTAGTTTGACTTGACATGAAGTTTAAAAAAGAAATAAAGACTTTTGAAACTTATGGTCTGAACTAAGATAGATATTTCTGTGGCTATAAATTATTTTATTTAGGGTAAAATAGTCATTTTAAAGTTAAATTGTTACGTAATACTTAATAATCATATACCAAAAAGAAAAATAAGTCATATAAATTGAGACAGAGAGAGTAATATTTGTATCAAAATTGATATGTTAAGTTGAAAATTAGAATAACCATGTGCAAGGGTGGATCTACATTTCGCTTACGAGGTTTGGGTGAATCTAAAACATATCTTAAATTCGTGTTAGGAAATCTACTTACTATGATAAATAATTTATAAAAGAAATACTATAATTTTTTTAAGAATTTAAAATTTATGAATTTAAAATTTTAATTTCGCCTCTGATTATCTATTATCATAACAATTAACCAGTAAAGTTAGGTCGATATATAGTTTAAAAATTCTTACAACAATTAGTGTTATAACTTGAGATCCTTTTTCTTTTCAGTAACATGAAAAATAAAATAATTAACAATTAGTAGAGAGGCCACTATGTACCTTTTCATTAACATGAAAACAGAAATATAAAGTTGAACATGATAAAGAAATGCTAACAAATAGAGAAAAAATAATTAATACTAACTCCAAAGGGATCACCAAGTCTTTTTGAACATTCCACTAATTAAATGATATATATATATATATGTTAACTAGTAGTAACATTTTGCAGAGCTATATTTCGAGTTAATTACGATATATATTATATATAGGTGTATAACTAATTTAATTTGTACTTAAAAACGCATTATGAATTTGATATTTTCCAACATATATAAAACATAATTATGAACCGTGTAAATCCTAATAGATTGATCTTTTGTTATCAAGTTTATCATTAGAATATCAGTCATAACTAACAACATGAACATTAATTACTTAAATCAAATATTTAGCTCTAATAGAATAATTCAAAACCAATTATAGTGATAAAATTATTTGTGATTATGGCTGCCCATTTTGTGTTTTAAAATTAACTATGAAAAACGTCGATTTTTAACAAGTTAAAATGTGCCGCTATTTAACATATATTTATTTTCAAAAAATATATATCCACTTCGAATATCGATGTCTGAAATGTTTATATAGTTTTTTTTTTTTTTAAAGTTTAGACAAAAATAGTTGGACTTCAATTTTGCCTGAACTTCACTGTCTGAAGTAAGACCAACGCGATTGGATTTCAACCACATATATGTTTAAAGTTCAGACAAAAATTATTAAACTTTAGTTATGCGTCTAAATTTCAACGATATAAAATGTGAAAGCCTCCCTTTTGTTTGGAATAGTAATGAGAACGGCATATATATTTGAAAGAAAAGAAAAGTGTAAATATTCCGAATAAGCCTTTCTTAATTATGCTAACGAAAAGTAATTAAGATATGGTTCTACTCTAATAAAGAGGTGTACGTACATTATAATTTTTTTATTTAAAATAAGAGCCCCCACCATTATGATATTAGTTAAGTAGCACCTTTTTACCTGAATTATTGCTCTATTGACCATGTTATATACCCTATAATTTTGCCATTTTGGTCAATGGGTGGCGGAACTTTATCTTTAACCTGGAGTTTTAAAATTAAAAAGATTTTGTAAATTGAGTTTAACTTCCTTTTTTATAAAGAAGGAACAAAAGAATTCACACCATAGAAATAAAAATAAATTAAAAATTTACACCTAAAATATAATTATTCCTAGAAGGTGAGACTTATAATATAATCTTGAAAAATAAGCAAGTTATTACTTATAACGTATTAAATTATATTATAGTTTTTTTTACAATATCAGGGTGTATATATATATATGTGACCCTATATTCTTTTTATTATATGTCGACTTTTAACTACACAAATATAATATCATGGCTACAAAATAAAATCAAGAGTGTATGTAGGTTTTTTTTCTTTTCAGGGGAAAGGGAAATGGAAAGGAGATTATAATGTGGGACGTTGAACCCTTATCAATAAGGTGGAAATTCAGGTAATCAACAATTAGCTACTAAGATTCGTCAGTCTACTTAGGTTAAATTAAAATTGAGTATACTTTTGAATTCCCAAGATTGATGCAAGGAGAGTCAAAAGGGAACATTATATTATAAAAATTGATAAAGGGAAGTAAAGGAAAACATAAGAAAGAAACATTAGTTTTCTAAACTTGAGGCAATATATTGCCTAAGTCAAACAAATATTTCATTTAGTATTATTTTTCTTTTACTTTTGCTAGTGTAAAATGTCTTCTCTTTCTTTCTAAGATTCTTTCTTGGCCCGACAAGTTAACCAAATCAATCACCTACTCTTATATTGGGTTTGGAAAATTTACCATAATGTCATCTCCAACTATACACTTTATTTTTTCCTTAAAATATAGTAGCGCTTTTTATGGGTCAGAGCTAGATATGACTAAAGAGTTTCATCGCAATGTTCTTTGACGAAAAATTTCACTTTTATACCTGACTAAAACTATATATTTTCATATTTTGAATCTCCTTAATGAAAATTTCTACATCATGTTTCGAGATTAATTTTTGTGTTATATATATAGTGCATGAACTTATAACACTCTGGAAATATTAATTAAAGCACTAAACAAATTGAACATCAAGAAAAATGAAATTATGTTATGCGCGTTGGTGAAAGAGGGTTTATTTTTATTAAGACACGACATTTTTGTCCATTTGAGTCTTGTCAAAATCTTTTTTCTATATAGCCAACTCATAATGTTGAATATGAATTATTGATTACACTGCACCTATAATATAAGATCACTATATATTATACAAATTATTTTATCATCTCACCAGTTTTTTTGTACAATTTGGTCAAATAGATAAAGTCACTATTGATAGAAAGATATACTGTTATTAACTAGTACTCCCTTAGTCTCACATGTGGTTCTTAATAATTTTGATGGGCACAAAGTTCAGAAAAAAATTGAATATTGTGATCTTAATTTAATTTAAATTTTTTGATATTCAAGTTGAATTAATTTTCATCAACATTTTAAGATATATTTTCATCAATTGATATGAGAATAATTGCAACTTTTCGTACAATTTTGAATATCAAAATTATAATGTTGAAATATCATATTAACTAGTTAATTCAATTTAGCTCCAAAGATTAATCAAATTGGCACTTGAGAAGCGAAACATGAGAACTTATAACATGAGACAGAGGGAATATAATATTCCAAAATGTCATTTGAATCTTCTTGTTTTAAAAACGCCACATAAAAATATGTTTGAATTAAAGAGTTACTCAATATAGGCAATACAATTCTTTTTAAAGTAGATTAAAAAGAAATAAGACACAAATTGAATTGAAATGAATGGAGCACTAATATTGCGTTTAAATATCTACCACGCACACAAAAAATCAAGATACTTCCTCTAGCGTATAAGGACTAAAGATTGTAAAGTGTGTAATGTAGAAAAACTTGTTAGAGTCCTCTTTAAAACAGAAGAAGGGACTGAAGGAGAAAGGTAAAGAGCATTTTATTCCCTAATTGTCACTCTTGTCGTTTCATTTTATATGAGTTAATTTGACTTGACAAGGAGTTCAAGAAAGAGAGACTTTTAAAACTTATGGTCTAATAAGTGATAGATGTTTGTGTGACTATAAATAAAATATAAATCATTCCATTAAGGGTAAAATGAGTTGTTTAAAGTTAAATTGTTACTTAATATAAAAATGTGTCATTCTTTTTGTGTAACGACCTGACCCAGTCATTATGAGTAAGTTCGTAGGGAAGGAATTCGGGTCAGAAAAATTATCGAGTAGTAACTTTAAAATTCTTGGCTAGGCCAGCCTCAGATGGGATTTGGGCTAGGTGAGGTCTAGGGTCATCCGAAAAAATGAGGGGTCTTTTGTTGAGATTTGACTGATGTATACTTGTAGCCAAGACATTAAGAAATTCATAAGGCCTTTTAGAATTAAATTCAGGTAAGTAGAACTCCCAAAATTGAACTTGGCATGAAAGATATGTGTCAGAACGTCAAAAAAAGGTGTTGCGTTGTAGAAAGACATATTTTCGGATGTTGAGTCATTGAACTTTCAACTATCTCGCTATAGCGGACAGCCTCCCGCTATAGCGACGCTCAGACCACTACAGCGAGGTAAGTTGTCACTATAGTGAGGGAAACAAGATTTTATGCAGAAAACTGCACAAAATCCCTACTTTCTGTAATTGTGTTCTTGAAAACATAGAGAGACAATTTTGGGCAGCATGCATCAGTTTTCTCACGAAATTCACCAAGTAAAGGTAAGAATTAGACTCTCCAATTTGGTAAATTATTTCTTAAGCCTTAGAAACTAGGTGGTTAACATTAAGAAAGGTTTTGAGCATGTTTTCATGATGGGAAGATGATCACATTTTTGTCGGGGTTGGGATTTCATGATAGTAATATAGTCTGGATAAATAAATAGGTCATTTGTGATTGATTGTTGTTTGTAATGTTTATTATAGACCAAGAACAAGCCAAGGCACTTTGCAAGGAAAAACTCAGATTATTTAGAGTTTTCAAGGGGCTTGATTTGAGGAAGGTGATGGTTGTATGCTTCTGGATTATGTATATATGCATGTTTATTGCTTGTAGTGTCATATTGTGCAACACATGACAGGAAGCATACGAAATGAACTTGTGATTATAACTTGTGGGTTCAAGTGGTCTTGTTCATTGTGATGTACAGTGTGATTATGCATGCATATTGTGTTATGTGATTAAGCATGCTTGATGTGCTTGTTGGGTGGCTCGAGTATCACGTCGGTAGAGGATATTGTTGGTTGGATTAGGTACCACACCTGGTATGATTATATATGATTGGCTCGGATACCACATCTGATACGATACTGGAGTTTAGTTTGAGGTTCCATAAGAGGATCGATATTTGCATTATGATCATGTGGGACATGTTATGCATTGATTAGTTATTGCTTTGTGGTTTCATGTCAAGTGACTGATAGTCTATGTTTGGTTGGTCATTGTTACTATATTGTGTATTGCTTGTGATTACTATATGGTAGTGAACTGCTTATATGCGTATATTGGATTGACCGCATGATCCTATCAACACACAATGGTTTTTATACTAATACTCCACTTATTCCTTTTCTTGTTGAGTGCAATGAATCTTTCTGAGACCTCAGTTGAGAGACATCTGATTTCGAGTTTAAGGGTGAACATTGTCTTTTAGCTTCCATGGATTCATTTACATTTTCTTGTCCATTTGATCGGACATGGACTATTGACTTTAGTTATGTTCAACTTTAGGGATTGCATCTCCAGTTGGATTGTTCTAGAGTTTTGGTATGGTGACTTCTAGTTCTTAGGGGTATTTTCACATTGGTTGTTTTTAGACGGTTGAGTTGAGTTTATGGGGACTCAATTCTTTTATGTCTAATTAATTGTTCCGTTATTTTATATAATAATAGACTTGGATTTGTTTAAATGGTGTTGGCTTGGTTTCAGGTTAGTTTGTTCTCCCGTCGGTTAGTTTAGTGTGGGTGTCACTCATGACGGTCTGGATCGTGGCATTTTGAGACAGATTAAAAAGAAAAGTAAGTCATATAAACAGAGACATAGGAAGTATGTAAATATTTAGTGGGAAAATGAAAAGAATACATGCAATATAAATGGGAAAAATTATGTAATTAAGCAAATATGTATATATATAACTTAGTGATATTTTAATTTTTTTTTATCTAACTTAGCTATGCTTAGAGTATTATAGCAACTCTCCTTCATCTCTCTCAAAAAATTATCTAACATAGCTATACTTAGAGTTTCCCACATGATTCTACCTTGTAGTATATTCTCCCTATCTTTAGTTTAAGACCATAAGATTAATAAGTCTTTATCTTCTTAAACTCTGTTTAAATTAAAATTAGACAAACAAATTGAGACAGAGAAAGTAATTTATTTGGTTAAAAAAGGTATAAATGAGAGGGGCAAGAAAGTCAATATATTGGGCCAAGCAAACACCTTTCATATATACTTGCAAGATAAGTAGGTTCTTTTGTTCTCTCTGAATAAACGTATGTATCAAATTCCAATAAATAAACTTCTCTACTAATCTTTTTCCCTTCTAACCTCAAACTTCTCTCTCTTCTCTCTCTCTTTGGCCTGTTTTTTCTTAAGGCATTACTATTTTGGTGGGTGTTTAAGTAGTTGATGGATATTGATCTCTTGTGGACTCTTGGGGGGGTGTTATTATTTTTTCAATCAAATTATTATTGCATGGCAACATCATCACAATTCTCAACATTTAAGTCTCAATCTTTTCTCTACTTCATTACTCTTTTCTTCATTTTCCTCATCCTTGTCCATTCAAATCATCATCATGATCCTAACTATTCATCATCATCATCATCATCATCGTCATCGTCTACTTCCAGTACAACTAGAGCTACAATGAAGTTGCACCCACGAAAAATCCCAAAAAATCAAGCTGAATATGGTGGTGCTGCTCATGAAGTTCCTAGTGGTCCAAATCCAATATCAAACCGGTAATTTTTCAAGACAAGTTTGGACGAATATTAGCAATCTCTTTAGAGTTTGTAACGGATGAATGAAGATTACTTGTTTTTTATGTCTGAGCACAAAACGGGTATTTGTCATTAATACTACTTGTCTTGTTGAGAAGTTTGTTACTGTTAGCTTTGTTGTTATCGTCACCATTTTATGTTAGCTAGCTAGCCTTATAATTAATTTTTCCTTTTTTTTTTCCTTTCTGTTTTGGACTTGTATATATAGCAAGACACAATTTTACTACTATAAATATATATATAGATATATAAAATTATATATATTTGTAGGTACCAAATCTTTTATTGTGTTCTTCGAACATAGATCGATTGTTGTTATTTTATGAATCCTTGCCCTTTTTTTGGTTTATTATTATACAAAATATATGACGTTTGCCTCTTTTTTTTTTTGGTTAAAAAGTGGTGTACTTCTATATGTGATGAAGGATTCAATTTTTTTTCCATCTCTATAAATCATCCTCAAAAATCAAGATCATTAATTGTTGTCATATGAAGTTTTTAGATTATCTCTTCGTAATTTTTTTTTTTTTTATCTTTTCTATGAATAAATTGTTTTTAAATGAAGCTTTTAAATCTTTGTGAGTGATCTGGAGTAAAAATAGTTTTTTATTGAAATTTTTGAAAAAAATCAGGAATTCAACTTCGACTTCAAGTTAAATTTAGAACAATTATAAAAATTTCATGTCCAAATTAACAATGCAAAATAATATTTGGGGAAAAAGTGAAGGAAAATTAAATGAAAATAGTTGTTGTCTGGATCTAGTTTATGGTGTTTGATGACTAGGGTTTTTTTAAGTTTAGAGGAAGGAAAGAGGGCAAATCTTCATGGGAGTGGGGGGGGGGGGGGGAGGGTTAGGTGGAGGGGAGTGTGAATAGGAGAAGAGGGACCTTAGTCTTTTTTGTTTTGTTTTAATTTGAATGACTACTACTTTGGACAAATTACTTTTTGTCTTCTCAGTGCACAAACTTCAAGAAAGTAATGCCTAATCAGCATATTATGAGGCCATGATTTGATAATCACCATATTTCATTAATTATTTTGCATTTTCCATCCTCATGTATTGTACATCAAATCTAAATGATATTTAGTTATATAATGGACCAATATAGGTTGTGGTCTAGTAGTGAGATTGTTTCATCTTTAATTAATCCGATCATGAGTTTGAATTCTAAGTGTGGAGAAAATTTTATCAAGAGCGTGGGACTCCAATATGGGCTCCAAACACCCGTGAAAAATAAAAGTTATATATTGGATTGACTTTTAAAATTATTTTAAAAGAAAAGATTTTTTGGAATCAATTTTCAAGGGAATTTTTTTCAAGGAAATCAGTCAAAGAATCTGATTCTTTCTAACACGCAAATATGCATTTCCTTTTCAATAGTTGGTATCCTCGTATAGTGTACATCAATGAATTTTTTAATTCTTTTTCTAACTTATATGCATATCTAAAATACAACTTTAATTTTTAAATAATTATTTTTTAAATTAACTTCAAATAATATCGTTTTTATTTCCAAAAACCTATTAAGTGTTAATTAAAAGGAAAAACAAAATTAAGGAATATATTCTTTTTCTTTTCTTACAAACAAATAAAGGTATATCTCAGCTTTTCCTCGAGAAAATCTAATGCTACTGTGGAATTCTCTTTATTCTTTTGTCGTCCTTTATTTATATAATAAAAAAATATTATATATTATATGCTTTTGCCAGCTGATGATAAAAAGCACTCACAATGGAGAATCCAACGTAAATTGCTGCATATATTTTGGGGAGTACTGTGTAAAAATTCTTATGTACACGTTCATAGTATTGATTCATTTTAGGCGTTCTTAAGTTAAAATAATTTTTAAGTATTTTTACAGTAATTGGATAAGAGAATTTTTTTTTTTGTGAGCACTTACTTTTAAGTTAAAGCAATAAAAATAAATCAAAAGCTATAAATTAGGATTCATAACTTATGACTTATGCTTATATAAGCTATAAATCCATCCAAATAGATCCTAAACGCCAAGGAGTGAAGAGTGATGTGATATAAGCCGGTTAACTGGGTCAGACCAGGCTCCTAATTAAACGCCAAGGAGTGAACAGGGATGTGATGTAAGCCCAACTCATTACAAATACACCTTCCCGATATATTGGACCGGGCCGGACCGAGTTTCACATGGATCGGGACGGTACAGTCTCAACAGTAATTCCAAGAAATCCCTTTCTAATATGAAATCCAATTGACAGGCTTAATGTGATGGGATATATGAAATTCCTTTATTTTTGAGTATAAGCTTTGTAAATGAAAAATCTTTAGATGGAAAGAGACTTTACCTCCTTCGTAAATTCCTAAATTAGCTGAAATTATTAATGGAGTTGGTTAAAAAATTAAAAATAAAAAAATTAATGGAGTTGGTGAGTATTGGATATCAAATTTTTAAACAAGGAAAATTTAAGTACCGATAGTGCATTTTGTAAGATCTCAATGAGTTTTATTTGTATTGAACTTATTTTGAGCAAGCAAACATACTTTTTTTATTGTAGATTGGTGATTATAATTTCGCTTCACAATGTACAAAAATAACTCTATTGTAAAACTATGTGAATAATCATGTGATCATTCATTCTACCTAACTATTGTGTGTAAGTAATGAGGGAAACACATTATATCATATTTGTATGGACAAGTAACTTGAATTCATGAGGCTTATAAATAGCCTATTAGTTACTCATCTTAAATATGAGAAAAACACAAAAAAGTTACTTACTACTACTCTTTCTCTCTTTTTCTTCTTGTTAGTTTATTATGCTACACATGCTTTATTTTATAACATGTTATCATCACGAGTCTCTTCATCTACGAGCATATCTGAAAGTGCATTAGCCCAAACATAAATAGTGTAGAGTATATTATATTTTGCTATATAAGTCTTCTTATACTTGATAGTCTAATTTGATGCGTCTAATGTAATTATCTTTAATGTGATCATGGATTTTTGAGCTAAATACTGGAAAGATAATTAGTACATACTTAATTGATAACCTTGTTGGAAGAATTCAACTCACCGAAATCGTTAGAAGACTAAAATTGCATAACATGAATTTTTAGTTTGGTTGACAATTTGTTGTGGTAATCACCTAGTAATACATAATCGCTTTTGAATGAGATATAATTAACTTTGATCAACATCATTGATTATTTTTTCACTTGTTCATCTTTCACTAGCTAATCATTTCCTACTTGAATTATTATAATATGTTATATGTACTAACATAACTTGTTTTATAGTTGCTTTATAAAGGTAAGCAAAACAATATTTGAGAAGTATTATATTTTCTTTTAGAATCATCAAAAGAATTTTTCTATCAGAAAGGATTCTTTGAAGAGGCAATAGTATGTCATTTAGTTTGGTAATTAACAAATTTGTCAATGGTAAGCTAATGGCAGATTTTTGCTTTATGGTAAGCTTCCTTCATAATACTAGTTACATTAATTCTAATTTGTATATATCTACAAAAAGAGTATTCTAATTTTAGAAATCATAAAATATATGCTAACATATAACCTACATGTCATTGAGACTATCTGACATGTAGACTTTATTAGGTCCATTTATCAAGTGTTTTTGAATTTTTGAATTTTGAGGTATCATTCTATTTATTATGATGACTAGTATTTACCTCTAGTTGCTTTATCTTCGAATTACAATTGAAGAAGGAAATTTTCTTAACTAGCAATAAATGAAGTTAATGTTGAGAATTAATTGATTGATCTTTCAATAAGTGAATTATTCATAAACCTTTTAAGTTGAAAATAGTATTCACAACCACCTATTAGGATCAACTTTGCTTCGTTTAGCAAAGATAATAATTTATATATGATCTCAGAGGCGAATCCAGGATTTCAAGAAAACGGGTTCAAAAATTTATAATAACAATAACTAAGTGAGCAATACATAAAAATTACATTACCACAAAAAATATCATCAGTTTACAATTGTACTCGATGAGACTTCATATTTTGAAAACGATCCATAATAGCATCATTACTTACATTTTCAAATATCTTCCGCTCTATCTTACAAACTAAACAACCATTCAAAAATTCTTCACTAATGCTATTACATAGATCATTTTTGATGAGCTTCATTGAGGAGAATGCTCTTTCCACACTTGTGTGGAAAATAGAAAACAAATTTGAAGAGAGAAGAAAGATATTGTTGGAACTTGGAACTTGAAAAGTGGGTGGGAAGGAAACTTTTGAAGTCTTTGACTTTTAGAACTTTCAGAATTTAGCTTCTTTTTTAAAAAAAAATGAAAAACGTGTTTTTAGTTAATAAAAATAAATTGAAGTGAATTGGGGTTGCCTGGGATCGAACCTGCGACCTTTGTGTTGAAATCTTGTAGTCGTACCAGTGAACCATCCATCCATCTTGAAAACGGGTTCCACAAGTGTTAATTTAATATATTCTTTAATAATTATAGAAGTAATATATCGAGTTTAGTCGGATGACAATGGGTTCGGTGACCCAAAAATTATACATAAATTCGCCCCTGTATGATCTTTTGAAGTGTTATTATGACTAAATTTATTTGTGCTATTAATAACAAAGGCTCAAGAATGAATTTTATTTTGGACTACAGAACCTCACTAAAGGTGGGACCATGAAATATTATTATTTTATAGAGTTATTATTTAATTAATAAATTAAGATTTATTAATTTAAAGAGAGTTTCGACACCGCAAAATTTGTTTGGCGATGAAATCTCAGAGAATTTAAATGAATCATTCATGAATTTGATGTCATGATTAATGATTTTGGTTACCACAATAAAATAGACGTTAATAATCTGTTAGATGGGTGAAAATGATACATGTTTAGAGGTCTAGAGCTTAGAAGAAATTGTGAATACCATTGAAAAAAATAATGGTGATGATAAAGTACAAGATGATACAATACCTTTGGAATCAGTTATGGTAAGGAAACACTTATCACATTTAGAACTCTTCACAATTTTATGGTGTAGTTCGAAAAGACAACATCGAAACCTTTGGATGCAATAAGAAAAGTTAGAGATGAGCTTCAATAAGATTTAAATTTTAACAAAAAAAATAGAACACAATAGAATCATGTTTCACTAAATTGTCTTAGATATATTTGTACTTTTAACGAATTATTAATTTATAATATTAAGGGGGCCATATATTTATATATGGGTCTTCTGAAAATATATTATCTTACTATCTTATCGAAATGAATGATTTTTACTATTGGCCTAAGTCGGGACCGGGGGAAAATATTATCTTAGAGAGATTATTAATTAATCGAATATTAATTTAGTGAGGTTTTATAGTATATAATGTCATTGATTTAGGGTAAGACGGTGGATTCAAATTTTGTTGCACCAAAATGGGAGGACTCCGATTTAAGTCTCGATGCATCATGATGATAAGATTGTGGGTTCAAGTCCCACTAAATATGACCAACAAGCCTTCTTATAGAAAAAACATTCAGTTTAAATTCCAATGCAATATATTGATGATATAATGTTGAATGATCAAACTACTACGCTCTTGATGAAAAATTATTAAACACATAATTTTTCTCTATTCTCTAAACACTACAAGAAAAAGGGCTTCTAACGAAGGGAATTCTGGTCCTTAAAAGTCTATTTCCCGTCCTTAAAGGTCATTAAGGACCAAAATAATCTAGTCGCCACCTGTCCTAATAGGCTTCCTCGCTAAAAGTCAATTGCGACGAGACTTTATAGCCGGTCCTAAAAGTGTTTTGCGACTACTAGAAAACTGGTCTCTAAAATTGTATTCCCGACCATTTTTCTGGTCCCATAAAGATTAACTAGGTCAGCTCTTTTGGTCCCAATATGCTTTTAGGGACCAATTTCTACTGGTCTTAAAACAATAGTCCATATATTGCATTTTTTATGGACCATAAATATGGTCCCTAACTAAATGCATAATTTTCTTTGACCAATTCTCAAAAATAGTATCAATACATTATAGAAA
>JAJOOR010006833.1:0-27427 GCA_036250505.1 Solanum acaule | reverse complement strand
AATTGGCCCCCCCCCCCCCCCCCCCCCCTGTTTTGACTTTCTGAACTAGGCATGTGCCAGAACCACACATGGACAATATGAAATCTCCGGGAAGGAGGAACTAACCACGGAGAATCAACAACCACCACTCTCCCGGGAAAATAAACAAATCCAAATTAGAATTAGAAATTTACGGATAGTATTGAATGTCAAATTTTAGCATCACAAATTCACAATAGCACAACAGAAAATTTAAAAGTATGCGAATCATCAATAGGTGGATTCGCATTGCAATTGCCCTATGATGCTGAGAGTTTGTTTTGTTTTTTTTTCAGATTTAGTTCAGTATAATGATCAAGTTTCATGCTTCTGATGTCCACACATATATGTGGAAGTTTGTTAATAGTTTTGTTGCATTCGGTGCTGCAGTCCTAAAACTCAAATGGGGACGACAATATGGACAATGTTTCGACAGGACAGAAAAATGTTTATAGATGAACCTACAATATCCAGGACTGGACATATGGAGCATGTACATACTATGTGAATTAGGCTTTGAGCCTAACTCATACTCCAAAAGCTAGCATAAAGGAAGAGATCGCTCAAACCTTATAAGGAGAGTAGGAGACTAAACATCTCATCAACCACCGATGTGAGACTTTTTCATTCTTCAACACTACAGTATGGAAATAATTGTTATGGTTTAACCCTTATTGCCATGTTGCAATCAGATTGTTGGCAATATTTGTTGCATCATTTCTCAGATAGGCAACCAAGCATGGGCTTCCCCTCGCACCAACAACCCAGTCGCATCTATTGTTGCAAAGCCTCCACGCGAAGTGTCGTTTTTGATAGTCACATATACAATTCATATATATTAGTATTATACTAACAAATATATAAACAAGTATTAGTAAGAAACTAATTGCTTAGGCATTTGGAATTTGGACGACGACCTTTGGTAGTCCTCGTTATTTATTGTGGTTTAGTTATCACATTAGTTGGTTATTGTTATTGCTCCTCTTTTGAATGTTATACTATGTTTTCCCTAATATTATCTATGTCCTCTCTACTTTTGTGTTTTTTTTTGCGGCTCTCATGTGAGGATCTCTCGGTAACAACCTCTCTAGCTCCTCGAGTTAGGGATAAGGTCTACATACATTCTACCCTCCCCAAACTCCGCTTTTGGGACTACATTGGGTTTATTGTTGTTGTATTTGGAATTTTGACTACTTTATCTTTTACAACGGATAAACCAAGGTGATAGTGTAAAAATCTATCACATTATCAATGTGTCTAACATTCCTTAATACTGTTAGAGAAACGACAAATGTATAATATGATATTTCTCTTTTTGATCTAAATCCATCCACATTCATTTTGTTTATATAAGATTATGCGAATTTATAACAAATAAACTTCAAATTTCTCTTATTTATATTTGGTTAATTAGTCACACCATTATTTATTATTCTTGTCGGTTGCGATTTAATTGAAACCAATTTATTCATATCTCAATTTCCCCAAAGTTTAGCTGGAATATAGAAGTCAAGAAGTAACATTTCTCCATCTATATAAAGGACTTGCATAGTCTTGTTTAACTGAAAGGTAAGAAGCAAAACTAGCAACAGAAACACCAACTTTTCAATTATATGTAATGTCTATGTCAAACAACCAAGCAAATGAGACAATTGTTTATTTTCGGAAGAGAAAGACAAAAGAAGCCAAAGAAGTAGTTGCTAATGTTGTTGCTTCCTCTGCTCAACAGGTATCTTTTTCTTTAAATTCCTTGTTTAATGTTGTATGCGATTCACATTTCAGATCTCTTACAACTCACAATCCAAAACTAAATTCCTGATTCTCATGCTCTTATGAAATATAAAAAATCAACGAAGCGGAGCGGCAAGGGTTATACATGAAAGGGGGAAATTTATTTTTTCCCCTAATTTAGGTGATAGACTATTGGATTGCACTTTTGATTTAGAAAACGTGACATCTAAATTTTATATTTGTTACTCTGTCAAGTTGGTTCGTGCTCATGTGGGGACTTTTTGACTCAGTCAAAAATCGAGTCTAATTAGTCTTACTTCTGACCTGTCAAAGGTTGTGCCTACAAAGGGAGCCCTAATCCCTAGGAGAAAGTCTTTCCTACTTGTCTCGACTTCTAATGTGGAACTTTTTTGCATATCCAATTATTTTGCCTCAAACTAAGTATAGTAGGACACATTGCCAAGATTCATAGGTGTCAATTTATCGATTGGATTGGTCTGACCAAGTAAGACATGGGTCATTTTGGCATTGAGTGGATGTGTTATTTTATGTTTTAATTTTTTTTACCCTTGACCCCGACCTCAACCTCCAGCCCTACCATGACCTAGGACCTAACCCTTTACCTTGACTCGAGAGCTGATGCAGATCTTGACTGAGTACCTGACCTTGACCCTAACCAAAACTTGGGATTCAACCCGAGACTTGACGCCCTGCATGACCTCTACCTAATACTCAACTCCTAGCCATACCCTAACTCAAGACACGATCTTCGACCTGACTCAACCCATAACTTTAAGACCTGACCCTAACCCTAACTTGGACTACGACACGATCCTAATCCTGACCCGACGTCGACTCAAGACCCCACCCCTCGGCCAGAGACCTCACATTGACTTAATTAGTCCCGAGACCCAAACCCTCAAGCCCTAACTTAGGAACCGACCACTAAACAAAAGTTAGGACCTTACCCCAAACCTGACGTAAAATTTGAACCTCAGATTAACTAGAGATCTAAACCCCAAATCCAGACCTAGAACAAGGATCCAACCTAGGACCTTGACATAAGATTCAACCCTTATTCCTATAGTTGACTCAAGACCTGACTCTGATTCTCAATTTATGATTCTGCCCCGACCTTGACTCGAGGCTCGACCTCATACTCAACCCTAACCCAAACTAGAGACCCTACCCTTATCCCAACTCTGACAATAGGCCTAATCCCCAACTCAACCTTGATAGATAATTGCTCCTTGATTCGACCCTGAC
Source organism: Solanum acaule (assembly GCA_036250505.1). Lineage (NCBI taxonomy): Eukaryota > Viridiplantae > Streptophyta > Magnoliopsida > Solanales > Solanaceae > Solanum > Solanum acaule. The sequence continues at coordinate 24,412 of JAJOOR010006833.1, read as the reverse complement.
TCAAGAATTTAACCCTGACTCAACCCAACCTTGAGAATATGTAATATTTATGAAGACTTGTCGTGGATTTGGTTAAAAGGAAATAATAAAAACTAAGTCAAATTGGGTGGGTTGGGTTATGACCCGTCATTTAGCCTATCTTGACTCAACCCATCTTAGCCCAAGTTAGCTTTGGGTAGGGTTAGACTTTGAAGGCGTGGACACCATGGGGCTCTTCATGGGCCACAACAAAAGAGCTACTCTCTGCCATCTTCATACTCTTTTAGGTAGCTTGATAATTAGTTATCATGCGGAAAGTAATAAAGTAAACGTTGTATAACAATAAATGAGACAATAATAGAGAAAAATAGAGAAGGAGAACAGAAAGTTAATGTTACATTCAAAGGAAGAGACGAGAAATTCACTATGTAAATGAAAAATCATATGGGAGAAATTAAATATTTATGGGTGAAGCCGCCACAACAAATTGCCAATATATAGTTTAGTTTTTGAATGATGTACATACAATTATCAGTTATCTCTTTTTTACATTGTTATTTTTTAGCAGGAAGCAAAAACTATTGAGGAAGGAAGAGCATACTCTCCCAATAGCTCAATGTTGAGTTCTAGACAATCCAAAGGTAAGTGTTTTGTTTTTTTTTTCATTTTATTTACTATGTTAATTTTGTATTTTTTACATCCTAATTAATTATGTACGTATATAGGTGGAGGTGCTGTAAATGCTAAAATTATAAGTGATAATTTAGAGGAAGAGCGCAATACCTGGAATCCTTATGATGAATCGACAAAGGAATCTTTATTGGTTCAACCAACACAACAGGAGACAAATGGGATCCAGCTTGCTCTTGTAAGTGATCGCATACACTCTACTTTCACTTACTTTCCGTTACCATTGAGAATTGTGGTGGGATGAATAGAATTTCAAAGTACTTCTCCTTTATATGGCTTCACATGGTCCAAATTCGGATATACCAGTACCAGAAACTGGGTGGTAACCAAGAAAAACTAAATTTACACAACCTTATATTGTCTCTTGGGTAACGCTTCAACGTATTTTCTTTCAAGTATTTGACAATACTTACATCATATATGATTAAGAATTTGGTTGTGTAAATAGTTAGTAAATTCTTTTACAACCATATTTTTCTTAATCTTATACAGTTTAGATTTTATTTTATTTTTTAAAAAAAAGTCAAAGAAAAAATGTTTGCAGCTTACCAAATATGCCTTAACTCATCACATAATGTTTCTTTGAAAGAATTGTCAGTTGGAAGCTAAAATATTACTACTACTAAGCTTATTATATAGTGACAAAGAAGAAATTTTGATAATTCTTTCTTTCTTTCTACTGTTAGGTTCATGAGAGGAACATTGACTATGCGATTAGTCCATTGGAATTTACGAAGGACTTGGGAGGAACAACACAAAGGCTTGCACATACAAGAGTTCGTGAGAGCACCTTGGATGCTGCGCGAGAAGGGAATATGACTCGTAAAGAGAACAACAACATTATGAGTATTGCAGATTATTGTGCTCAAAGAGGAAATAAAGGTATAAGTATCTCTGAGAGAAGTCTGAATTCCAGATCAGAAGAAATGGCCAATTTTTTGGGAACAAGCAATGATCATTCTAGTGGCCAAAATTTGCAGTTCCAAAACATTAACCAAGTGAGTCCTAATTATTTATGATTCTTGTCGGTTGCGATTTATTTGTAACCAATTTATTCATATCTCAATTTCCCCAAAGTTTAGCTGGAATATAGAAATCAAGAAGTAACATTTCTCCATCTATATAAAGGACTTGCATAGTCTTGTTTAACTGAAAGGTAAGAAGCAAAACTAGCAATAGAAACACTAACTTTTCGATCAGATGTAATGTCTATGTCAAAGAACCAAGCAAAGGAGACAATTGTTTATTTTCGGAAGAGAAAGACAAAAGAAACCGAAAAAGTAGTTGCTAATGTTGTTGCTTCCTCTGCTCAACAGGTATCTTTTTCTTTAAATTCCTTGTTTAATGTTGTATGCGATTCACATTTCAGATCTCTTACAACTCCCAGTCAAAAAATAAATTCCCGATTCTCATGCTCTTATGAAATATAAAAAATCAACTAAGCGAAGCGACAAGGGTTTTTCATGAAAGGGAGAAATTTATTTTTTTCCCTAATTTAGGTGATAGACTATTGGATTGCACTTTTGATTTAGAAAACGTGACATCTAAATTTTATATTTGTTACTCTGTCAAGTTGGTTCGTGCTCATGTGGGGACTTTTTGACTCAGTCAAAAATCGAGTCTAATTAGTCTTACTTCTGACCTGTCAAAGGTTGTGCCTACAAAGGGAGCCCTAATCCCTAGTAGAAAGTCTTTCCTACTTGTCTCGACTTCTAATGTGGAACTTTTTTGCATATCCAATTATTTTGCCTCAAACTAAGTATAGTAGGACACATTGCCAAGATTCATAGGTGTCAATTTATCGGTTGGATTGGTCTGACCAAGTAAGACATGGGACATTTTGGCATTGAGTGGATGTGTTATTTTATGTTTTAATTTTTTTTACCCCTCACCCCGACCTCAACCTTGACCAAAACTTGAGACTCAATCTCCAGCCCTACCATGACCTAGGACCCAACCCTTGACCTCGACTTGAGATCTAATGCAGACCTTAACTGAGTACCTGACCTTGACCCTAACCAAAACTTGGGATTCGACCCGAGACCTGACACCCTGCATGACCTCGACCTGAGACTCGACTCCTAGCCATACCCTAACTCAAGACACGATCTTCAATCGACTCGACCCCTAACTCTAAGACCCGATCCTAACCCTAACCCCGACTAGGACACGATTCTAATCCTGACCCTAAGTTAAGACCCAATATTCAACCCCCGACTCGATGTCGACTCGAGACCCCACCTCTCGACTGGAGACCTCACCTTGACTTAGTCCCGAGACCCAAATCCTCAACTCCTAACTCAGGACCCAACAACTAATCAAATGTTAGGACCCCACCCCCAACCTTGAAGTAGAATTTGAACCTTGGCTTGACTAGAGATCTAAACCCCAAATCTAGACCTAGAACAAGGATCCAACCTAGGACCTTGACTTAGGATTTAACCCTCGTTCCTATATCCGACTACCTAGAACAAGGATCCAACCTTGGACCTTGACATAAGATTCAATCCCCATTCCTATATCTGAAGACCTGACTCTGATCCTCAATTTAGGATTCAACCCCGACCTTGACTCGAGACTCGACCTCATACTCAACCCTAACCCAAACTTGGGACTCTACCCTTATCCCGACTCTGACTCTAGTCCTAATTCTCGACTCAACCTTGATAGATAATTGCACCTTGATCCGACCCTGACTCAAGACTTTAACCCCGACTCAACCCAACCTTGAGAATCTGTAGTATTTATGAAGACTTGTTGTGGATTTGGTTAAAAGGAAACAATAAAAGCTAAGTCAAATTGGGTGGGTTGGGTTATGACCCGTCATTTAGCCTATCTTGACTCAACCCATCTTAGCCCAAGTAAGCTTTGGGCATGTTGGACTTTGAAGGCATGGACACCATGGGGCTCTTCATGGGCCACAACAACAGAGCTACTCTCTGCCATCTTCATACTCTTTCAGGTAGCTTGATAATTAGTTATCATGTGGAAAGTAATAAAGTAAACATTGTATAACAATAAATGAGACAATAATAGAGAAAAATAGAGAAGGAGAACAGAAAGTTAATGTGGTTTGATTAATTAACTTACATTCAAAGGAAGAGATGAGAAATCCACTATGTAAATGAAAAATTATACGGGAGAGAATTAAATATTTATAGGTGAAACCGCCACAGCAAATTGCCAATATATAGTTTAGTTTTTGAATGATGTACATACAATTATCAGTTATCTCTTTTTTACAGTGTTATTTTTTAGCAGGAAGCAAAAACTATTGAGGAAGGAAGAGCATACTCTCCCAATAGCTCAATGTTGAATACTAGACAATCCAAAGGTAAGTGTTTTGTTTTTTTCATTTTATTTACTATGTTAATTCTGTATTTTTTTTTTACCTCCTAATTCATTATGAACGTATATAGGTGGAGGTGCTGTAAATGCTAAAATTATAAGTGATAATTTAGAGGAAGAGCGCAATACCTGGAATCCTTATGATGAATCGACAAAGGAATCTTTATTGGTTCAACCAACACAACAGGAGACAAATGGGATTCAGCTTGCTCTTGTAAGTGATCGCATACACTCTACTTTCACTTACTTTCCGTTACCATTGAGAATTGTGGTGGGATGAATAGAATTTCAAAGTACTTCTCCTTTATATGGCTTCACATGGTCCAAATTCGGATATACCAGCACCAGAAACTGGGTGGTAACCAAAAAATCTTAATTTACACAACCTTATATTGTCTCTTGGGTACGCTTCAACGTATTTTCTTTCAAGTATTTGACAATACTTACATCATAAATGATTAAGAATTTGGTTATGTGTAAATAGTTAGTAAATTCTTTTACAACCATATTTTTCTTAATCTTATACAGTTTAGATTTTTTATTTTTTTTAAAAAAAAGTCAAGAAAAAATGTTTGCAGCTTACCAAACATGCCTTAACTCATCACATAATGTTTCTTTTGAAGAATTGTCAGTTGGAAGCTAAAATATTACTACTACTAAGCTTATTATATTGTGACAAAGAAGAAATTTTGATAATTCTTTCTTTCTTTCTACTGTTAGGTTCATGAGAGGAACATTGACTATGCGATTAGTCCATTGGAGTTTGCGAAGGACTTGGGAGGAACAGCACAAAGGCTTGCACATACAAGAGTTCGTGAGAGCACCTTGGATGCTGCGCGAGAAGGGAATATGACTCATAAAGAGAACAACAACATTATGAGTATTGCAGATTATTGTGCTCAAAGAGGAAATAAAGGTATAAGTATCTCTGAGAGAAGTCTGAATTCCAGATCAGAAGAAATGGCCAATTTTTTGGGAACAAGCAATGATCATTCTAGTGGCCAAAATTTGCAGTTCCAAAACATGAACCAAGTGAGTCCTAATTATTTACTTAGTAATGGTATGAAGGAAATGAGTGTCAGGCCAAGTCATCATAAGCGAAGAATAATAGTTCATCCATCCAGGATTATTGGTCCATCAAGATTCAGTCCGAACTATGAGCAGAACATGCAGAGGACATCAGTGTCTGCGCCACGTAATTTCTCTTCAATGAATTTACTAAAGGGGAATGAAAATACCTCATCATTGACCGGTGAAGAATTACTAAATGACCAAGACTTGCTTAGTACTGATCAGGGCTTATCGTCAGAAGAACAAAGGCTGCCGCAATCACCCTACAGCCAAGTAGGGAACTATCAGAACATGCAGAGAACGCCAGAGTCTGCAACTTCAGACTTTTCTCATTTGGGATTGCTAATGGAGGGTGAAGACATCTCCACCCTGACTTATGACCTATATGGAACGCAGCCCCTTAGTACTCAGCACAGTTTGTCATCAGAAGGACAAATGGTGCAGCAATGGTCCTGCAGCCAAGTAGGAAACTATCAGTTTGGAAACTCATCAGCAGGACAAATGGTGCAGCAATGGCCCTGGAGCCAAGTAGGAAATTATCAGCTTGGGAATTCATCAGAAGGACAAAGGGTGCAGCAACTGCCCATCAGCCAAGTAGGAAATGGTCAGTTTGGGAACTCATCAGCCGGACAAAGGGTGCTAGAATTGCCCATCAGCCAAGTAGGAAATGATCTGTTTGGGAACTCATCAGCTGGACAAATGATGCAGCAATGGCCCGTCAGCCAAGAAGGAATTGATCAGTTTGGGAACTTATCAGCAGGACAAAGGGTGCAGCAACTGCCCATCAGCCAAGTAGGAAACTATACATTTGAGAACTCTTTGCAGCAGATTAGCTTACAAAATCATCAGAATCAAGTGTTGCCGCAACCCGAAGAAATATCCTTTAGGGAACTGCTGGCAAGAGATGACATATCCTATATGGATTTGCTCACAAGAGAAGATTTACTAATATCATGGACTTGAGATCGATGCTTGATTTCTACTCTTCCAGACATGTCTTTTGATGCTTTTTTCTTCTTGAATTAGTTGTTATATTTTATTTTTTTATCAAAGACAAATTCAACAGAGAATTAGCATATGAGAGAAAATTGAACTAGAAAAAACTGTTGGAAATTGTGATATCAAAAGTTTACCAGCACATTGAATGTTATTCTGAATTTGTTGTCATCAATTTTTCTTTCTAATATGTTCAGTCAATTCATCCAATGATATGCTTCTGCTTCCCCTGAGTTGAGTTTCCTGAGGCATTTTGGACAGCTATCGAAAATTCACTTCATACTTCCCCATAGTATTTCTATTGATATATAATCAACAGCTAACATCCTTCCAGGAAATAGCAAAATAGCAAGAGCCTTCAGCAACAAAGCTAGGCTCCCTATGACAGCTTTCCAGAAGCAAGCAAGACGGTGAAGGGTATTTTTAATTGAAAGTCAATTACTCCAAGATATGCTAATGGCTTGCTTCATATTTATGTTTACTATATGCAATTATGCTACTTTGAATACAGTTAACAGCCCCGTAAGGTAGCACCATAACCAGCCTGAGATGTTGGAGCACTCAAATGTGAGGGTTGTGTTAAATTGGAAAGTAGAAATTGGGTTAGGTCATGAGAAATCTAAATTTACTTTGGGCTCAAATGAACTAAAAATATCAAGTTGGATCATCACACACTTAATCTCAATAATTTAAATATATTAGTATTATTTATCTTTTATAACTATAATTTGAATTTCAACTCAAGAAAATAAATTTAAAAAAATTACAAATAGATAAATAAATCCTAGTAAAAGATATAAAATAGATAGTAATTCGTACATTAGAACATACATTACACCAATGCAAATAAAGAGTCTTAAAACAAGTTAAAATTAGAGATTAAATTGGGTTCAATTTTTTATTTATAAAAATGAGTATGCAAATAAAGAGTCTTAAAAAAGCAAATTACTTGAATGGATACTTTTTAATAATTAATTACTGATTTTAGCGCTACTTTTCATTTATTACCATTTATAGCAACAAATATCAATACTATGATAAATCTACAATATGTATTAAAAGTGAATTATGTATGCAATATATATGTATAAAACTTGTACTATACTGTAATATGTATTAAAATTGTATTATAAATGTATTAAAAGTGATCAAGTGAAGAAAAAAATGTTATTGTTATAAATGATAAATATTTTCTCCATATAGTATATTTATGTAAGTTTCCCCTAAATTATTTTGAGTCCAACCTATAAAATTCTGAGCGAGTTACCTTTATTTGGGCTCTTTTTGACATTCTTATAGAGATGGCTGGATGCCAGAATCAGCCTGAGTAAAACCTGACTGAGCAACCAACTGTATATAATCCTTAGGGAGCTTTACAAAATATATCAAAGTTAAGCATGCTTGACATACGAAAAAACAAAAAGTGAGTCCTCAGGAAGCTTTATTTCCTTTGTTACCACTTATTTTAAAGGAAATTCTTTTTATAGCAAAGTTAAACATATTCATGTCCCAAAGGTGGAAAATTGGAAGATTTAGAGGAAATGGGATTATTAAACCATCACTAAACAGCAAAACAATGAAGAAAGCTGTTACATAGTGTCATATCTAACATGGAGGTCAACATTTGAAACATCAGCAAAATCCAAGATCACATATACTCATTAACTGCAACTTGAAGCTGATTCAGTATTCAAAGAAAACAAAACATCTTTTCCTAGAAGGTTGGGGTGGCAATATTTACATCAAAATTATAGCAGTGCTCAGATGTCATCAAACCACGAGGGAATCCACTTCGCACAATCACTGCTCTGGAATCAGTTGGATGAACAGTCCTTGGCCCAGTGACCAGGCTTACCACACTTAAAACAAGTGCTTGAATTGGAATACTGTACTCCTCCATCAGCAGCAGAGCGTTGAGAAGACGACTGTGGACAATCTTTAGCCCAGTGCCCAGCATTGCCACATTTGAAACAGGAAGTGACTGAATTGTTGATTTTGTTGGTTGACCCATCCATTTTTGGGTAAGTCTGAGAGCTGTTAGATGAATTTGAGAAGCTAGCATTGGTCGTGTTGTCATTACACCATTTGAAGAACCCACAACCTCCCTAAGAACAGTAACAACATATTAGCAGACATAAACATAATGAATACATTGTATTTGGGCTACCTTCCTTTGATACCACAGAAAAGAAAAGAAAGAAAAAAAACAAAAAACAAAAGAAAAATAGAAACAGTAACCTTGCCGCAGACATTTTTTTTTTATGAATCTGCAGCAAATATACTTGTTGGTAAAGACTGGGAACTGAAATTGAACACTTAGATTGTTGTATGCACATGTGCTAGAGCACAATGCACGACATCTTTGGATACCTCACTTTTCAGTTATTGAAATCACTGCCGAAATTGGTCATGATCCATGATGTATATACAACATGTTTGTTAGGGTGTCCCACATTAGTTGAGAAAGTGGATTGTGCTCTCCTTTAGATAGCTTTGATCAATCCTTCACGTCATGAACTAGTTTTCTAGATTAAGTTAAGCTAAGGTCTATTTTCTTGACATAGTATAAGAGTCAAACCCATCCCTATTGTTGTGTTTACTAATGTTTGGCCTCCTCTTATGTTATCCGCACTCAAGTTGAACAACTTCAGGAGTGCATGGGGTGTTAAAAGTGACTCACGTTGGTTAAGAAATGAGTTACTATCTCCTTGTAGGTCCATTTTCTTAACTGTGATTAAGAAATTAGAACTTCAACGGTTCAATCAGTCATACTCATATTGAGTTCTCATTGAAGTCTAGATGAGATCAGTGTTGTCAAGGCGCACTTAAGCCCTGAAGCGATGCTCAAAATGTGTTGAGCACTTCGCTTCGCTTAATGTACGCTTCAGAGTTGCCATCAAGGTTCAAAGGCATGCTTTCCCTGCTAGTGAGCCTCTTCTGAAGATACAACACTAAACATTGATATTTCACCTTATCGTTTAAAAAGAATCAATTTATTTGTCATTCATGCTTAGAATTATTAGTCTTGGACTAAAAATATATATTTGTAATTTTTTTCTCCCTTTGCGCCTTTTTTGCACTTTGCGCTTAAAGTTCCAACAAACCTTAGAGCTTTCTTAAGCTTGAAAACACTGGATGAGATCAAGCTATTCTACAGTACCATCAATCCTCAGTTTCTTGATATAACCTCTATGTTAATAATTCATCACCAACTTAATTACTTACTTAAGATAAGTCGAGAAAAATCTAGAATATTCCGAAGTTATAGAGAATTGAAGGAAGGTCTCTAGAATGAGTATTCTATTCTAGAGAGAATAGTCTAGAAATGTTCTAGACAGGGTAATTCTAGAATTAAGTAGTTGAAGGAATATTCTAGAATAGAGTAGAAAAATATGCTTAGCTAGATTGTTCCATCACCTCCTATAAATAGAGGTGGTCCATTTGAATTGTATGCAACCAAGTAACCAAGTAAGTAAAAAAGCAAGAGAGCAAACAAGTGTGAGTGCTCAAGTAAGGAGTGTTGCTGAAGCAAGCAACAAATGTGATCAAGATTGTAAGACCGAAGCGGGTCCTTACTTTGATATAATAAAATTCAAGTTGTCAGAAATCGATAGTGTCCGTCTTCTCCAAAAAACATATCCAACAAGTGGTATCAGAGCCTAGTGGATAAGAGCGAGGTAGTAACTCAAAGAAGATCTTACAAGCTATTGTTGGAGGATACAAGTCGCGAGGCACTTATCAATGGCAGATTTCGCAAGCACTCTCAATAGCGTTGAGAAGCTCAATGCAAGCAACTACGGATCATGGAGCACAAAAATGCAATATTAGTTTCTTGGCCAAGAATTATGGGATATCATCAGTGGATCAGACACCACACCACCAACAGATGTTGAAGCAGCAAAAAGGTGGAAGGTCAAAGCTGGAAGGGCCATGTTTGTTCTCTCTGTAACAATTGAGAATGAGTTCTTGCAACGAATTAATAATGCCAAGACACCCAAAGAAGCTTAGGACACCTTGGCAACGATTTTAACAAAGAAGAATGATGTGAAATTACAAAGACTTGAAAATGAGCTTTTGTCAATCTCTCAACGGAATATGACAATCAGCCAATACTTCTCAAAGGTAAAATCTTTATCTGATGAAATATCAAAATTAGATCCTAAGAATGCTATCACAGAGACAAGAATGAGAAGAATCATTGTTCATGGTCTAAGACAGGAATACAAAGGCATAATTACAGCCACATGGGGGTGGGCCACAGAACCAACTTTATCTGAGTTGGAAAATCTGGTGGCAAATGAAGAAGATTTGGAGAGCCATTATCAAGTTTCACTATAAAAGACGAAGATAAGACGCTCTTCACCAAAGGATAAAGCTATCAAAAAAGAGAAGCGGAGAAAAGCTCACGGGCAGAGGGAGACCAAAAGAATCAACATCAAAGAAGTCAATGACAAAATAAGCAGGTGAGAGGCTTTAACAACTGGCAAATGGAGAAGTGCTACAATTATGGAAAGAAAGGACACTACGCCAGAGACTGTTGGTACAAGAAAGCTAAAGGTAATGTAGCTACTTCTACTCAAAACAAGAAAGATGAAGAAAAAGCTTGGGATTTCGAGACCTCTTATGCAGTTGAAGAAACTAATCAACAAGAGGAGCATGTCACATGTCACTCTAACAAAGAAGAGGAGATTGCACTTGCAACTGTAAGTGAGAAATTGGTTGATTATGAACATGATTGGATCGTTGATTCTGGATGTTCCAATCACATGACCAGTGATGAGAAAAATCTCATTAACAATGAGCGAATAACCATTTGAGTTGTATGCAACCAAGCAAGTAACCAAGTAAGTAAGAAAGCAAACAAGTGTGAGTGCTCAAGTAAAGAGTGTTGCTAAAGCAAGCAACAAGTGTGATCAAGATTGTAAGACCGAAGCGGGTCCTTACTTTGATATAATAAAAATTCAAGTATTCAGAAATCGATAGTGCCCGTCGTCTCCAAAAAACAATATCCAACACTCTATTCAAAGTCACAAGTTCAAGTGTGATTCTGTTTAATAACCAAGAAATTTATGAGGGCTGGTGGAAAGAACGCAACACGTGATATGTGGTTTAGGCGCACATCATGGGGCTTCGAGCCCTACTGCAAACAAAAGCATGATATTTAGATGTAAAAATCAAAGTCAAGTTTTCACCTAAGATACCTAGTTGTCAATCCTCGCACCCTAATCTACTATTGAAGATTTGTGTTGTTTGACATTACTTTATTCATTACCAACTGAATACAATTAGTTTACAATACATGTCCAATTACCATCTGGGTAGTACAAATTTGTTTACAATATTTATCCAATACCACCTGAGTACAAAACTGTTCACCTAACCTGCCAAAAACTTGCAAGTGACCACTTGAGCCTTCTTCATTTTGCTCTAAACAACTTTACTCTTTTCTTTTCCTTCAAACCAATCATCCCTCAAAAGACTTGATCAGTTTATTCACCCCGATTGATTCTAGACAGCAATGAGCTCCTAGAACTACTTTCTGAATTCTGATTTTGTGTCATTATCAAGACATTATATAAAGCAGGAAATTAAGGGTAACATATCAACTGGTCTGGATGATAAAAGGTTTTTGTGCAATCAAGAGAGCCTATGTTACACAGGTACATATCTATGCATTGTGAAGCATTCCAAGTAGTTAGACATTTAATCTCATTAAGATTTTATTCATCAGAAAGATGCTATTATAGCATTTAATATGATCAAAAATGTGAAAAAGAGGGGGATCCCTATATACAGTTCACGATAATTTCATCACTACCATGGATTTCTCACATGCTATGGGTGAGAGTTACATCGAAATCTTATTAAATAGCTGATGTAGTCTTTCTTCGATCACGTTCGGGTGTGGGAACACGTAGCGTTACCTGGCGTCTTTTCTTGCTTTGACGATCATATAACCATATATTAACAGCTTCAGATTTCATATAGTCCTGGACTGTAGTAAACATAGGGGTTGAATAGTAGACAGGTTGTAGAGACCTAGTAAAACAGAAAGGGGAGGTGATACTAAAACCTGATTCGTTGGGCATCGGTAGAATTGCTGACCAATATTTTTTCCTGTTTTGGCTGTCAGAACTAGGCATGTCCCAGAACCACATGGACATGAAAGTTCCGGGAAGGTGGAGCTAACAGTGTAACTCGGGCCTCGGGTGGTCAGAGAATCAGTAACCGGAGGTTGGTCACACCACTCAAAGAATCCACAACCACCATTCTCCTGAGAAAGTATTCAGATCTGGATTAGAATACAAATTTACACAGTACTGGAAGTCCGGATACTCAAATTTTAGCACTCACAATAGCATACCAGAAAGCTTATAGGTTAGAACAGGCAAATATGTTGATTGATAGACACTATTTTCCCTTTTTCACCTAGAAAATTAAGTTCCAATACAAATCTAGAAGAATGAAAGAATTGTACATTATGTTGAAGTGGTAGTACCTGTCTGATAGGGCATTTGTAGAACTTACGGCCGCGATTCTTCTCAGTATTGGCAGTGAGTACAAGGCAACTACCCATTCCACACGCACATATCTTCTCAGGAAAGCTCACGGAATCATCAGTCGGTGGATTAGTATCGCAATCGCGAGCCCAATGCCCTGATTTCCCGCACTTAAAGCACGAATCACCAGCATCGGAACTAGACCAGTTATTGCTGCTATTTGCTTTGTAGTTGTTGTTAATTGGGGTAGAAAAGGCATTTGTCGATCCTTTTTGTTGGAATAAAACACTTTTGTTCCCTTTCAGAACCGCTAGATAAGCTCCTTCTTCCACACTGGTATTGTTATTGGTGTTGACGTTGAACTTTGGCGTGGTGACGGCAGTGGTGGTGGCGACGGCAGCAGAGATCCGGCGACGCTTGGCGGCGGTGGAAAGGGCTTCTGCTTCTGCTGCGGCGACCTGAGATAGGAATTCTTCGTCTTCAAATTCCGCCATTTTTTCTCTCTTCGAAAATTTTGAACCTTTGGGTCTCAACTTCAAAGTTGCTTCCACATTTTCCCGCCAAATTTTTCCTTCGTTTTAATTTATTTTTCTTGGAAAATGCAGTTTTGATTGTAAACTGCAGTTCACTTATTATTGAATATTGCACATTTAACCTTTAATTCCTCTCAGACTTAATAAATTTGGTCCAATCCTAACGTCCCTATTATATGCTTTAGAAATATCAAATTAATTAAGTTAATTTTCATGAACTAATTTCTTTCTTCTTCTCTTAATGATCTTCAGCAATGCATGTTCACAAACCAAATATAATTAATAATAAGGTGGACATATGAATTTCTTCTGAATTCTTGAAATAGCTATAAACATTACATCTCATTAAAAGTTGTTATATGTTGTGTTCGGAATCAGAAACTAAAACATAATCTGTAAACTAGAAAAACGCAAATAATATTTATGTATAAATAATTTCTGTAAATTGTAATATACAAATAGAAAATGAGATTCCGAGACCTCATAATTAATTCACTATATGTTCTTAAGGAATTTAATCTTCTTACATTATCTGATCGCGTATGGAATAATTTCGCAGCCCCCAAAATTTATTGCCAATGGGTAAGTGCTCGGGAAAGACACGTGCCTTTTCAGAATACAAGACCAATGCCTTTACACAAAGGGGAAAAAAGGCTCAAAGAAAATAAAAAAATTCTATTCAAATCGAGCAAGCGACAACGACAAGGCAATTGTTGATATGTGTTCTAGCATAATTATGTGTTTTAGTATAAGCGTTATTGGTTATCTATTATTCATGTAAGTAGTAAGATTATGATATGTTTCCGTTGTACATATAGATTTCCAACAAATTAAATATAACCCTAAAATTAAACTTGATCATCAAGGTCGAAAACTTTAAATGTTACTAAAAAACAAACTGAAAATAAGTTGAATTGAATTAAAGTTGGCAACCAGAAATTTCTTAGCATATACAACATGTTTAAAATGCATGTTTTTCAAATATATCAATGTTATTTCTTAAAAAGGAAACTCAAACATAGCCCATCAACAATTTGGTGGTTTTTGTATGGCAACTTAAAGATTGGTTTGTAAGAGTAGTTGACATCATAAAAGAGTTTCACATAACTTTTGTTTGGTAAGCTTAGACACACATGCTCTTTCTTACATCCTCTGCTTAAATTAAAAAGTGTACCACGTGATATGTGTCAACACATGTTTCGCGAGCATAATAGCATCAATAATATAGTCGTTAAAAAAATTTGTTAAAATTTTTATGCTTTATTTTAGTTTAGTTTTTCAGGTCAATTGTCAAATCATATAACAATATTATGTTTCTATATAGCTTTTTGTGTCATCTGATTTATCGTCATCATAATTTGTAATATATGATAGTGATATATCTTGTGAATAGCGTTAATGGCCAACCATCATTTTGAATTAGCTTAAATTTGAATCAATTAGTGCAAATCATATCAAATATTCCAATTAGTTCAAAGCGTATGTAACATATATATATATATACCCTTCATTATTCATTAGCATTTACTTATTTTTAATTGCCAATAACAATCTTATATTGATGATGAGATGTTTATTTATATGAAGTCAATTTTTCTTCTAAGTCGATGAAATATCTTTAAGGATAATATAATTGATACGCCTCCTATTATTTCATGACAGCAAGATACCTAAAGGTATAGTTAGTTACCAAGTAAAGTGCCTAAGATAAACATTTAATTAGGTACATTTAATTTGTCCACATCAAAGTGAAAGTGAAAGAATTCAATTCGTTTTTCTCTTCGTAAAATGAAAGCCCTAACAAACCCATAAATTCTTGGTGTACCAAACAACTAGCTTTCCATAATAGGAAAGTATTTTAAGACTAGTTGAACCTCATGACAACTCAAGTTTGTCCAAGAAACATTACTAGGGTGTTAGCGGAGGTAGAACTAGGTAGGGTTGAGGGTTTTATTCATTAAATTATTTTATATATCTCTTCCTATGTATATATTTTGAGCTCCTTAATAAAAATCGTGACTCCGCTACTGTGATTGCTTGAAAAAAATCTGTTGAATCATCAAGTGAGATAAAAATAAAGAGTATACATGCGCTACTCGATGATCGAATGCGCAATCTTCGGGCTTGATCAGGATTCAAGGACGCTCCTTGGCTCTTTTGCTTCTTTCGAAGATCATGTCGAATTGCTCTTTCATACTCCTCATAGGTCAGTCCTGATACCATAGAGGTACTGAATGTTTGGGGAAGGGTGAAATGATATATAGATGTGATGAAATAATGTCTAATCCTTTTCAAGTAAATCATTTTATTCTTTATCATTAATACAATTGATAACTTTTTGTTAAATGTGACTTTATGTCTGTTTTTGGCAAGTAATTATGTGTCCTAATTAGTTAATTAATCTATAAGATGTGAAGAATGGTACATCAAAAGAATAAAATCAACTAAAAAGGAACAACTTTCCATTTCTGTTAAGGGAATCATTTGTCTCAAGTTGATGAGAAAATAAAGTTTGTTTTTATAATTATTGATCTTTATTAAGTTTAGGGATTGTGGAATTTGTATAAGTAGTTAAATGTTATACTAATAATGACAAAACTCAAAAGGTGATCATTTTGTAGGATGTTGAGGGGATTGTTATCCTTTTTAAGGATACAAGGTTTACTAATTAATAATAATTTATAATAGAGATTTATTTTTAACTATAATTAGAGACAGGTCCACAATTTAAATGATTTTGGTTTTATAGGGTTTTAGTATTGAATTTATTGAATATTTAAAATTATGAAAACAAGCAATTTGAAATCGTGTTGATTTGTAATTGAAAATTTGTTTGGATATGCAATTTGACTTTTATAGTTTTTTTCTTTTCTTCTCATAAACATATATTAAAGGTTTAGAATTTGTGAAAACTATCAAAAACTCCCTCAACTTTTATACAACCTTACATAATAAGTAAATCATAGTTAAGAAACAAACTAAGCTATCGAAATATCGTAAGGCGCAACATAAATAAATCACATAGTACTCCATGTTTATTTTATAAATAAATATTTGTGATTACATGATATTACAATAACTTTCAAACAAAAAATTCTACAAATATTCACCAGTCAATAATAGCAACAAATACTTATTTTTTAATATAATTCTTCCACATATAGTACAAACAATATAATCTCTTCACATCGAGCATGATTTTTTTTTATTTTTTTGCAAATTTAAATAATGAACATTTTTTTTTTTACAAAATATAAATTTATCATGAGTCAAGTTTTATATTTTTTAAAAATTGAGATTTGAAATTGAAGTCATAATGACATAATTTAGTTTATTTAAACGTGTGAGAGTAAGTTAGGTAGGCAGGGTAATTAGGCATGTGAACAACATGTTTTCACATGACATATATTTTTATTTTATATAGTGATGTTTCTTGACTTTGATAGTAGCAAAATTTTCATGGATTCTAAACCTAATAATATCCTTTTAAATAGTACTATTATTCTATACTAGGCTTTTTCTACTTTGTTTAATTTTCTTGGTGTAACTTATACAATTCAATTTATAAGCAATTGAAAAACTAAGAGTTATTAAAAGGTGAAGAAATATTATTATTATTATATATAGACATGAAGAAGAAATCCAAACTTGTCCATCAACTTTCCCCTCCATTGCCTCATGATCATTCTATGTAAGTCTCTTAATTCCATCTTAAAATTTGTTATATGTTATCTGTCATATCATCGTATTTTATTTTATTTTTATTGTTACGATAAATAGTGTGATTAGCTTGTGTACATATCGACTATTTTATTCTACTAGCTAGTAAAATATGTGAATTCCATCAACAAATTTTTTATCGAATTAAACTCTTAGTATTGGCCGATTGATAATAATATGATTTTGGTTTAATATAACTATGTGGCTATATGTGCGAATTGTTATGCAGGACGTGTTCGTCAACAATAAAGCAGATCACAATTTTTCACCATGCACAAGTTGGGGTATATGATGCATCTGAACTCCAGGTAAATTTTTATATATATATTAATGTTAATTTTATCATTGCTATTTTCATTTTAAAGAAATTTTACGTTTTTAAACTACAGCTTCACAATATTGATCAATTGAAAATAAATAACATGAAGTGTTTTTTTTCTTCTTCTTTTGGTATCTAATAATGTTAACAAAAATAAACGAAAAAAATTAGTCTAAATTATTCAAAAGGTTATTTATCATCAAACTTTATTGATTTTTTATTAGCTTAATTTCCAAAGTAAATATTTCTTACCTTAATTTTGATCACTGTTTTATATTGGAAAATATTTTCTTTTGTTCTAATAAAGTTGTTGGATTTTGTGAAGTGTAGGCCTTAGCCATCTTATGGCTTGCAAGAGGTGGAATGAAATCATCAAACTTGGAAATTACATCATCTTTTCAATTTCATTTGCATAGGCCTTCTGGATTATCACTCAAAAAATCTCTACATATATTTATGCAGAAGAGAAGAAATAGGATTAAGCAACTTATTCATGAAAATAAAAAACAAACCTAGCCATCAAGAATTTATGATGATCATGTTGATTATTATATTGATCACCATTAATTTTGTGTTGTAATTGATCAAAATTTCAAATTTCACTATCAAGAGTTGTAGGGTTGGATTAATATTGATGTACTTTTTCCTGTTTTATTTGGCCTGTGTTGACTTAACACTCCTACTAGAAGAGTATTTGTTTGGAGTTTGTTTTTAGTAAATTATTCTTATTAATTATATTTTTGAAAAATTAAGTCTGACTACTACTTTATATAAGTATCTAATGATAAGAGTAATATGGAAAGAAAAATAATAGATCTCTTGATTTGTTAATAAGTAAAAAGAAAAATATATTTTTAGTATAAGGATCAAGTAAAATGACACAGATGAAATAGTTATTTTAAAACTTAATATATACAAAGACACCTAAAATTGACACGATTTTTAATTTCAACATTTCATCTCAAGGTGTGACCTATTAAACACCTCATCTCTATTAAAATTTAAAATTGTGTTATTAAACATCTTAAGTGACTATACAACTCTTAGAAGGGCGAAGTGGACAAATATCCATTTTGGGGGTTGTTCAACTTATATCCACTTTATATTTGTTTTTACAAGTTTAGCCACTTTAGAATTAATTTGTACACGACTAAAATTGAAAATTCACATCTGACGTACATTTAAAATTGTCTTAAATCTCAATTATGTGTGTCTTAATTTATTTTGTCAATTTATTTTGTTCTTCAAATTTCAACAATTCAATAATCAAAGCTACTCAAAATAAGCTCAAATTGAAAAAAAAAAAGTTTCATATATTATAAAGAACAAACTTCAATTATTAATTTGTCAAAACAACAATAAATTTAACAAACCTAACACCCCTTTTATTCTTTTCATGTATGCATTGGTTTCAGACTTTCAGTTATACATTGCTAAAACACATGTTAATATTGATTAGAATTTAAGTCGTGTGTGTCTAAAAAAGATCTCATGCATAATTGTGATGTTAAAATTGACCAAAATTTCAATCATGTGCGTATGAAATTTTTAATTTTCCAAAATATAATAATTGTATCCTTCAAATTACAATACCCAAATATGCTCCAAACAAGTTCAAGTTTGAAATATAAGTTTCACGTATCACAAGGAACAAACCTCAAACATTAATTTGTCACATCAATAGCAAATATAAACAAACTCATTTAGCATCATCTTGATTTTTTATATATGTTTGCGCTCAATCATATACATGATTGAATGCATTTTAAAAATTGACTAAAAATTCAAACATACGAGTCTGAACGCAGAAGCAAAAAGATCTAAAAAAAAGCATACACTTTTAGATTAGAATGATAAAAACTTGAAGAAGTATAGTATAAATCAGTGTTTTCAAAAACGTTTTTTGGGGTGAGCCCCGAGCAAGGCGTACCAAAAACGCTTCGGGACGCAAATTGAAGATGTAGATCCATAGGGCGAGTCATAGAATTCGGGGTGTAAGCTCCAAGCATAAAAACGTACGTCCTAAAAAAAACATTTTTTTGCTTTAAATCTTTTTTTTTTATTGGTGTAATGATATTTCTCAAATAGTAATTGTAATACTTTTTTCTTCATTTTTGATTATTAATACCTTTCTCAAATAAAAATCATACTATTTTTATCTGTATATATAGGTTATTTATTAAAATTTATTTGTAAAATAATTGAAAGTTTTACTTTTGCTTATTTTCTTAGTAATAAAATTATAAAATTGAATATACACTACGCCCCGTAGATCTATAAGACTTACACCCCGTGTCTCGGAGCTTACGTCTCGCCCCATACTGCATAAAACGTCTCGCCTTACGCCCTTTTAAAACACTGATATAAATCAAATAGAAGGCTCGTACGTAGATCAATACAAAGCTATTAATCCAATTTGATCCAAGATGAGTAATTGAGTTCTTGCTTAAAGTTTACTCAACACTAAGTATTCATGCAAAATAAAATATTAAATGACTAAGATTGTCCATATAAAAAATATCCGAAAGGAACTCCTTTTATATTGAAAGTGTTTTGAAATAGCAATTCATCGCGTGAAATATGGGAGTGTGATATTAATTAAACATACGTGTTGTTAGTTATTTGTAATTAATCAATGGACAGTCTTCCTCTGTTTATATATATTCTCCAAAATGCATCTCTTTTTTTCTAACAAAAATAAAAAGAGGAGAATCTAAGATAATTTAGGATGATAAATAATCAGTGTTCCTAATTAGAGGGAAAACCAAAGAAATGAATGGAGTAGTAGTAGGTCTAGTAAGATGCATAACCATTGTTTAATTGCTTTAATCACCAATCATTATTACTTGTTTTTTGTCTTAATTAACTACCAATGGATGTTTACTTGGTCAAATTATCAATTCAATCCTATTGAATCGGGCCTCTCTATACTTTATTTATATTTAACTCTCTTCTAATACTTTTCCAATATAGATTTTAATATAAATATAAAAAAGTTAAACCCAAATTTAATTGAAAAAATTGAAGAAAGGGTGTGTCACTTATTAAGACAAATAATATGCCAATTGAAACAATGACACCTGTAGCTGCACCAACACCAGCCACAGCAACACCTGCACCAGCACCAGCACCAGCACCAGCACCAACAAACAACAATAACAATGAGGCTCAGAAGAAAAGTAACAGAATTCAAGTGTCTAACACTAAGAAACCACTTTTCTTCTATGTCAATCTTGCTAAGGTATATATATATATGCACGCTCAGAGGCAGATTCAGTATTTGAATTTTGACCGGTTCAAACATTTGCTCTGTTTAATAATAACATTGCATCCTACATGGTACAAGTTTGACAGAATTCAATAGTTTTGTGTTACTGAGAAATCTAATAAATAAAATGTGAATCCGGTAGCATAAATAGGTAATAAATTTGGTGGTAGATACTTTTTATTTTCCTTAAGCAGAAAGTCTATCAGAAACAACCACTATACCTGTCAATGTAGGAGTAAGCTCTGCGTACATTGTTGTTGTTGTATAGTGATATGATGCTAAGAGATTATATTAACAAATTTTATTTTACCAAGCAGAGGTACATGCAGCAGCATACTGAGGTTGAACTATCTGCTTTGGGCATGGGTAACAATCTTCAATCTTTGTTTCGAAATTGATATATATATCAATCATAATTCATAATCAAATGCGAAAAAAAAAATTAAAAAAAATCTTCATGCTAATGTATTTATATTAAATTATCAACAGCGATCACTACGGTTGTCACAGTTGCTGAGATTTTGAAGAATGGTGGATTTGCAACGGAGAAGAGTAAGTAACTGTGATCCCTATAGGTATCTTATTCATGGCTTTGTTTCTGATAGACCTTCGGCACAAATAAAGCATATACGGTAGAAGATAACAGTAGCAACAACAAATAGTATGATGATGGAAATAAAGAAAACAGCAGATACTAGTAAAATCGAAGAATGTGATAGCATGAGAGTTATTAATAATAATAATAGTGATGATAAGGGAAACTAAATCACGTTCGACTACCTGTTTATTTAGCTTTTGAAAATGAAAATAAAAATGAAGAGTAATTTTTCTTTAAAAAAATTTGCATTCCTTGATATAGTTGTCATTTGATGCAGAGGTTTTAACATCCACAGTTGGAATGAAAGATGAGGCCAAAGGCCGCATGGTTCAGAAAGCAAGAGTAAGCAATTTATTCTTTCTATGATTAATGTCGCTTCAATCCTCCAAAAATGTTGTTGTACCTGTGCTTGATCCTCCAAAATGCATAATATTTGGAGAATAATATACAGAAACAACATAGTTTTTGAAGGATTCAAGCAACATAGGCTATGCTAGATGCAAATGTCGTTGTACCTGTATCATATCCTCCAAAAAAATATATAATAAATATATTTGGAGAATTTGGCATGGAAGCGACATCATTTTTGAAGGATTAAAGCAACAGAGGCTATGCTAGATGCAATGTAGCCTGCATCTAGCTGATTCATCCTCAAAAAATGTCATTGCACCTGTGTTTGATCCACCAAAATGCATAATGTTTGGAGAGTTCAACACAAAAATGGCATCATTTTTGAAGGATTAAAGCAACATAGTCTATGCTAGATGCAATGATGCCGACTCTTCTTCCAAAAATGTTGTTGGACATGTATCAGATCCTCCAAAAATGCATAACATTTGGGGAATTTGACACAGAAGCGACATCATTTTCTAAGGATTCAAACAACATCGGCTATGCTAGGTGCAATGTGGCCGACCCTTCTTCCAAAAATGTTGTTGCACATGTATCAGATCCTCCAAAAATGCATAATATTTGGAGAATTTGACATGGAAGCGACATCATTTTTAAAGGATTCAAATGTTGTTGCACATGTATCAGATTCTAGCATAATATTTAGAGAATTTGACACAAAATCGACAACATCTTTGAAGGATTCGAGCAACATAGGCTATGCTTAGTGGCAGAGACATTCAAAATATGAAGTAAACACACAAATGAACCAAAGGGGGTTCAGCATATACATAAAAATTAATTTTCATCGTGTATACACAATGTAAATTTCCTTCTAAGGGGGTTAGGACGAACCCCCTCAACCCTACCTGGCTCCGCCCTTGGCTATGCTAGATGCAATGTGTCTGAGCCTTCCTCTAAAAATGTCGTTGCACCTGTGTTTGATCCTCCAAAATGCATAATGTTTGGAGAATTGGACATAGAAGCGACAACATCTTTGAACAATACGTGGTTCTCCCCTTTCCTAACTCTGCACATAATGATAGCTTAGTGCACTAACGAGAAATTTTGTGAATTTGCAGATTGAGATAGTGTTGACGAAGAGCGAGAAGTTCGACAAGCTGATGACACCAAACAATACTAATAGTGATCGTGCAGTAGCACAAGATGGTGCAGCAACCAACAAGAATACTATTACTTCAGACACCAAGGAGCAAAACAAGAAGTAGAGAGGATGCTACTTGTTATTGTGTCAAATCTCATTCTTACTGTATCTCAGTCTAGATATGAGGATGCTACATATCATATTATTCTGCTATTATTTCTTATTATATTTGTTATTATTATTACTACTACTATTATGTTAAAAGTTAGAGAGGCTAAATATAGAGTGACAGCAAAAGCATCCCTCACCAAGGAGTGTTGTTTGTGAGTTGTGACTTTTAGGAATTTTTTTTTGCCTCCATATAACTTATAGAGTTTGTCACATTTTGCAGTTCCCTTTTTCAAACTTGTATCTCCCAAAGATACAGCACATATATAATATGATTGCTGTTTAGTTTTTAG
Organism: Solanum acaule; assembly: GCA_036250505.1. Taxonomy (NCBI): domain Eukaryota; kingdom Viridiplantae; phylum Streptophyta; class Magnoliopsida; order Solanales; family Solanaceae; genus Solanum; species Solanum acaule. The sequence continues at coordinate 1,434 of JAJOOR010006833.1, read as the reverse complement.
TATGTTTCTTGGTGTCTTTACACATTGCTTTCTGTCATTCTGTTTGGATACTTTATTTTCTCCATTATGCAGTTTTTCTCTTTTCTGTTCAAACTCTCCGAAGATGCTTCGGCACCTGTGTTGAATCTTCCAAAACTAAAATACTTTTGGAGGATCAGAACAGAAACCCCTCGACATTTTTAAAGATTCCGAGCAATAGCTGTGTTTGGTCAATCTTTTTGAAAATCTTCTCAGTGTATTTTTTTTTCTTTCTAAAAATTGTTTTTTGGGAAAAAGTATTGTTTTGAGCTTCTGGAAAACAGTTTCTACTACTCCCCAAAAACACTTATTTTTTCTCAAAAACTTGCTTAAAATACGCAATTTTGATCTCTCAAAAGCTTGGTCAAACATGCTATAAATAAAAAATAACCAAAGCTAATTTTATCACAACAAATTCATTAATCCACCAAATTAATATCATGATTCAAGCCACTCTAGCAAAACTTTACATCAAATTATAGGGATATTGAGTTTCAACTTTACAAACAATCTTTACTCGAAACAAATGTAATAATGAATCAAAAAGGACGAATAAGCAAAAAAAATCACTGAAAAAAACCATATCACACAAAGCTAAAATGTTGTTTGTAGACTTCTACTAATGGGAGAAACCATGCTTGAGTTCACCCAAAAACTGTACACTTCATGCTCTAGGAGAAAGAATCATCTTTAATTTAATCTGCAAGGAAATCAAAATGAAATTCGTCAAATAAAAATCTTTTACATCACCTAAAGCAGGAGAAATTTAACAAAAATAAAAGCATAAACGCGGAAATGGTGAACAAAACTAACAGGAAATTCAACTGATATACAAAGTGGATTTGGGAGTGAACGAGTCCAAACAGATGATAGTTTCGTTTCGAACTTCTATTTCTGATTGCATTTCCCAAGTCAGAGACTTTATCAATATCGACATGCAAAATCACTGGTTGAAGATAAGAGGTTCATAGAAAACTGATGAATAGCTATATCTCCAATAATTCATGCTAGTACTACCAGCAGAAAATGACCAAGATACAGTATAAGATAACAAGTGAAATATACATGTCATGGATCTTGAATGTGAATTAAGGCCAACAGAAAATGAAAACACCAGTTTCTAATCACAAAGTTCCTACGATGAAACAGAACAAAATATTTTGTTGCTGCATCATCGACAGAATTTAGTTGTTCTTAAATGAAACATGGGTAACAAAGAATGTGAAAACAAGAGGCAATAGCTCGGGAGGCAGGACTCATATCAACAGAGAGCAGGTTGAAGAAGTACTGAATCAAAGTGTTTGAAAGCGAAACAAGTATGACAGTCAAGTGGAGAATGGTAAAATGGGTGGACCTAAAATCCATTGATTTTCAAAAGCTGAAAACAGCAAAGTTCAAGGTTATGAACATAGCTTG
>JAJOOR010006832.1:0-24182 GCA_036250505.1 Solanum acaule | reverse complement strand
CCCCACCTTCCACCAACCGACCCCTAAATTTTTTTTGTTTTCCAAAAACAAACAAAAAAATTATGTTTTCAAAAAAAAAAATTTACCCCCTCCCCCCTTCCACCAACCTACCCTTAAATTTTTTTTGTTTTCCAAAAACAAAAATAAATCTGTTTTTTCAATTAAGTTTGAAAATTAATATTAAATTCTTTTATTTTTTAGCACAATTAAGAATTTTGAGTGGAAGTGAAAACTAAGTGATCTATTATGAGTCAATATGGATACCCATATTTTAGGGTAAACCACATAAATCCCACTAGTTTAGGTCTTAATTATTAAGATTCTCAATAGTTTCAAATATTACTTCCTGTACCATATTTTATGCTTAGGATACATGAGTCTGAATCCATGAAATACATGCAGTATCTGCCGAATTTTAAAATTGAGATGCAAAATTTATTTATTTAAATTAATTGGTTGGAACTGATTTCCTTAATTAGAGGAGTAATTGAGGATTTTCAAAATACATCGATAATTAATTTCATTTTATTATTCTTTGAAATAGTAAATTCATTAATATTATTAATATAAGATAAAAACATGTATATCTTGGTAATACAGTTTGATTAATTTCAAATTATTACTCTTAAAATAATAAATTTATTAATTTGATGTATCTATATCAATATATGATGTATCCAACAAACTAAACACTTAGATACATGATTATCCTGCAAGTACATTCATATGTATCATAGAAGTATCTAGTATTAATTTCATGTATTTGTTATAGGTATCTAGTATTAATGTTATGTATCTATTCATATATATATAATATTAATTTCATGTATCTTTTATATGTATCTAGTACTAATTTGATGTATCAATATCAATTGCATATGTTATATCCAAAAACATGTATATCGAATACATAGTAAGCATATACATCTAATTATGTGTATCTAAATATGGAATATACAAAAAGAAGAAGCATGTACATCTAATTATGTGTATTTAAATTTCATACGTTATATCCAAAAACATGTATCTCAAATACATAATAAGCATATACATTTAATTATGTGTATCTAAATATGAAATGTAGTTGAATCACATGAATTTAGGAACAAGTCACGACTGTAGAGTATCTGTCGTATCATTAATATCATCGTGTTGTTAAAAATTATGTATCCGAAATTTAATGGTGGATACATATACATGGTCAAACACCCCATTACTAAAAATACAACTCAGATCTTAATTAAGATTACTACTTATTGGATACACATGTTTCAAGGGCTATATCAAAGTAATATTGGTACTACCAAATCCATGTCACGGTAACCAAAGAAAGCCTTAGAAGAACACCAGCAAACAAAAACTCTCTACAATACTCCCTTTGATCCTTTTGCGTTGTGGCATAACATAATCAAAACTAAGATTCATTTCTTCAGGACACAAACAATCAAGATCCACTCTGAATTAAAGTTTTCTCTGTAGCAGTTACTTTGATTTGATCTAGTTATAAATGAACAATATAGAATAATATTTGGGTTCAGGAGAATTTGTCGGCCATGGTGATGATATCTTGAGAAGAAGAGAGTAGATTAGCTATTGTTGGAATGAAATTGTACGATGAAATTCCTGAATCATAAAGGAGGAGACATAATTGAGTGATAAATATGGGAGGGGAGAATTAAGATATAGTGGTTGAATTGGAGTGAAAGAGTTAATTAAGCAGATAATTAATCAATCCTAGTTTTAAGGTATGTGGGTATCAAATAATCTAATTGTATCTTCAAATAATATATTAATATATGGTATAAAATATTAAAAGTGGTAATATATGTAATTGTTTGAAAGTAAAGATAATATTAGTATATATAGTAGTAATGTATGTCTAATAAGGTAGTTTATCCCATATTTTATCCATTTTGATCATATTTGTAGAGACTCTTAAAATAGCTTGAAGCCCATATTTACCCAATTAAATGGACTCATTTCGTTAATATGGGCTGAAATTGTCACCCTAATATGAAAGAGTCTTGTTGTCAATAACGATCAATCAAAGAGGACTCTCTCCTGTTTATATATGAGGCTCACTCATTTCAGTTATCTCTAGCTTTCTTATGAGTTCAGGTATCGTATGGAATATAATCCACGGATCGTTAGGAACCTATGTAATAGTATCTCGATTAAATAGCTGATGAGCGGATAAATAGTGATTGGAAAATATTGTCAATTTGGTATGATGATTTTACGTGATGAGTTATTACCCTACCAATCTAACATTATCATTCATGCTTTAGTCATACGCCAGGAAATTCCTCTGCTAGTTAGGTAAACCTTCCAACTTCACCTAACTTTTGTTAGGAAGAATATGCTGCTTCACTCTAGAATGGATCATGTCCATTCTTAAGTAAAGTAAAGGAAGAATTTGGGTGTCACTATTATTAATGTATGTATATTATATGGTGCATTTGTTAATAAATTGTATATGCAAGTACAGTTTAATTTCTTGTTTTTTGAACAGGGTGATTTGTATGATCATGAGAGTTTGTTGAAGGCTATAAAACAAGTAGATGTGGTGATATCAACTGTTGGTCAAATGCAATTGGCTGATCAAGTTAAAATCCTTGATGCTATCAAAGAAGCTGGCAATATTAAGGTTAGTTACTTCTGGTTTTTCACAACTAGCTTTGACTCGAGACCTCTGGTTAAGGGTGTAAACTTGGGGCAGAGGGGATGATGGTGATCTTGAATATAGTAATTGTTGATAAAGTTCTTGAATTTATAGATCACATTTGAATTAGAGAATTTGGAGTATTAAAGGGACCTTAAATCTATGTTGCTCGGATACTTCAATAATGTTGATGGTTGCGTGTTGGATCATCCAAAAGTAGTGTATTTTTGGAGGATCCAACATGGGTTCAGCAACATATTTGGATAGTCCGAGCAACATAGACTCCAATTAAGGGAGTATTCGTCTCATTGATTTAAGGTAATAAAATGAGTTAGATTACTAATTGTTAACATGGCCTAGTGGAACATCTTGATCTGCATAACCAAATGTATGACAGAAATATGCAGCAAGTTCGCGTAAATGCCTCAAATTTGGAAGAATATTTCACTAGAGAATCTGAAAATCGTTTGAATTAATTATCTTGTTCTTAAAAATTAGCAGAGGTTCTTCCCTTCGGAGTTTGGTATGGATGTCGATAGGATGAACTCTGTGGATCCAGCAAAGTCTACATTGGCTGTGAAAGTCCAAATCCGAAGAGCAATTGAGGCTGCAGAAATTCCCTATACTTATATGTCTTGTGCAACTGTTTTGCTGGTTATTTTTTAGCAACTTTGGTCCAGCCAGGAGCCACTGCTCCTCCTTGAGACAAAGTCATCATTACCGAAGATGGAAATGTCAAGGGTAAGTCAAGAAAAATTCCTTAGGTGGTGACTCCATTGATTTGAATGTGGTACGCGCGCCAACAGAACAAGTTCATGACAAAATGTCTCATTTTTGTTTACTTTTTTTCTGCTTTGTTTCTGTTTGTCTGCAGCTGTATTCAATGAAGAACATGACATTGGCACCTACACCATTAAGGCTGTTGATGACCCGAGAACGTTGAACAAGTCCCTTTACATCAGGCCTCCCAAGAACACCTTATCGTTCAACGAGCTTGTGGCTATATGGGAGAAACTGATTGGTAAAACTCTCGAGAAAATCTACGTTCCAGAGGAGCAAATTCTCAAAGACATCCAGAGTCAGTAATCTTTATATCATTAATATTTAGTCAAGACTACTGTTTCTTTCAATTTAACATAGGTAACCCTGACAATGTATATTGCATACTGTTGCAGCATCTCCAATGCCAATCAATATCGTACTAGCAATCAACCACTCAACATTCGTGAAGGGTGATCAAACCAATTTTGAGATTGAGCCATCGTTTGGGGTTGAGGCCTCAGAACTTTATCCAGATGTTAAGTACACCACCGTGGAGGAGTACATTGGCCACTTTGTCTAAACCACACGTTTGATGTCTTCGATCACTCAAATAAACTGTTAGATGATCGAGTGTTATCAGACATTTTATCTGGAAGTATGAGTGCTTGTTAACTATGTCATCGGAGACACATTGAATGGTATGTTTTAAGTCTGTTTTTTCTGTCCATACTGAGTAGTACTATAATGAAACTACAGAAAACGGAAGATACATTCGCGTCTTTTTACTTTTTACATTGTTGCTCTACCATCTTGTACCAGATTTTAAGGTGTGATGTAATATGAAAGAGTCTTGTTGTCAATAAAGATCAATCAAAGAGGACTCTCTACTGTTTATAAATGAGGTTCACTCATTTCAGTTTTCTCTAGCTTTCTTATGAGTTCAAGTATCGTATGGAACATAATCCACGGATCGTTTGCCTTAAAATCTAAAGAATTCCGTTAGGAACCTATGTAATAGTATCCCGATCAAATAGCTGATGAGCGGATATATAGTGATTGGAAAATATTGTCAATTTGGTATGATGATTTTACATGATGAGTTATTACCCTACCAATCTAACATTATCATTCATGCTTTAGTCATACTCCACTGCTTTTTCCATACTAGTTAGGTAAACCTTCCCACTTCACCTAACTTTTGTTAGGAAGAATATGCTTCTTCATTCTAGAATGGATCATGATACTTCCGCAAAAAGCCGAGCAAATTACTGTTTACTTTTTTTAGTCAGTATACATAAATTATACACGATCATACACATATTATACATATATTACACATCCACCATTATCGTTATATGAGAAAGGAAATACAAATGAAAAAAAAAAAGTTGAATAGAATAAAAAGAATTGACCAATTGCTTCTGTAATATAATAAATGGAATTGTTGTTGTACCTTCTGTAGATATATATATACACCAAATCATATTTTGTCCATCCATCCCTTGCCAAAATAATGCAAGGACCACCATGTCTCAAATGCTCAAGTGGGGTTACCTTAACAATTTGAAATAATGGTACTCAATTTCTTCAACCAAAATGATGTTTTTCACTCTTCATCATTGGCCCCATGTACACCTTATAAACTATGTTGCTCGGATCCTCTATAAATGTCACTCATGTTTGTATTAGATCCTCCAAACATACACTACTTTTAAAGGAACTGACAAAGGTACGACCACATTTTTGAAGTATCCGAGCAAAATAGCTTAACAACATTTTCATCTCCCATAGCCTCGTCGTCCATGTGTAGCGCCCTCCTTGGCAACAACCCCATCATTTTTCCAGCCTTTAGCTCACCTGCAAAAAGAGAGACTAATAACTTCAAACTTGATCATAAGACCATATAAAAACTAAGAAGTGATGAGACATTTTTAAAATATCAACAACAAGAAGAAGGTGGGGGAATCGAACCGTCACCAATAAGGTGAAAGTTCAGATAGCCAACCAACTGAGCTACTTAGATTCCTCATTTTAACAATATCCTTACTTGTGTATTTGATAACAAAAAATTCCCCATTGGCTTTAGCACTAGCTGATAAACGTACAAGAATAGGAGTAACAATGGTAAGAACAGCCCAAAAAAATAAAATCAAGATAATTGTTCTTCCACTCATTTGATGGAGAATTTTCAGAAATACAATGAAAGAAGGATTTTAATATATATAGTAGCAAAACTATGTAGTAGTAGTAGTTAGGTACTGCAATAAGACTTAGCTGGCCATGTTTTATCAACTAATCAAATTGATGATAATAAAGTATTCCAAACTACTACTAGAAATAATGCCTAATTGGACGTGTATAATATGTATAAATAAACTCATTTTTTAATAAAAGTCAGATACTATGATGATATAATCTTGTTATTTTCCATGTTTTGGTTGTTAGGAAGTTGTCACCCTCATTACGAAGAAGGGTGGGTTCAATCTCACGTTTTGTCATCAGATAACAAAGTTGATTTCTCCCAAAATCCTCCGCAGCCGGGACTCCAAGAACAAGGAACCTCGACACCAACAACTTGGATCCTTCTTAGATGCAGTCATGCAGAATAGTCAACAATCTTTTTGTAAAACTAAAAAAAGTAAAGAGAAATTGGTTAGTTAAAGCACAAAGTACAATTTTTGCAACATGTGTTGGTTTTCTAACGTCCATTTCTATAATATCGAAAATTTCAAATTAGGCCCATTTTGTTATGTTAGTTTAGACTTAAATGAGAATTGAACATACAATTTTGACACAAAGAGAAAATATGTACATAAAATATATATTTTTTCGAAGAATTCATGAGTTCACATGCACCAATTAGATATTTGAGTTTTTTTACTTTTTATGAGTAGCATTAGAGTCAGGTTATTAATCATGTAATATGATTATTGATTAGTACAGTGATTTTATCATTACTCCTATTAATTGATAGAGTTTTAATCATATTTACTTCACTATATTTTTCAAATACATTAACTCAATGCAACTAAATTGAGGGTATAATAGAAAGAAAAAAAATGTTCTTCCTTGATTTGTCAAAAATGACAAGTAAAAAGGGAAATCAAATTAGAAAATATTTGACAAGTAAATAGGGATAGAGAGAGAGCATACAACTCTAAGAAACAACTTCTCCTCTAGAGTTCGACTCCTGTAGAGTTCTATTTTATCGAAGAAAATATTTGAGATTTTACTTTTTATAACGTAGCGTTAGAGCCAAATTATCGATTATGTAATATGATTTGTTTCTATTTGTAATTTGAGCAATGACCATTAGGACCCCATATTTACTTTAATTTAATTACTTTCTATATTTTGATAGATTACTTCTATGACTATCTTTTGGGAGAATAATTCAATTGGAATTAAGAAAAACCTTAAAATTTTCTAAATGAATTGAAAAAAAAAAAAAAAACTTAATTTCCAAATTTACCCTTTGGAGGCCCTAGGCATGTGGTATTCACTATTCTGCCCTACCATTACTCTGTGAAAGCCTTCATTTCTCACTCAATCGTCTCTTTTGCTAAGCCACACTAACACAAACACCTTGACTGCACAGCCCCACTGATCAGAAAGAGGGCTAAACGAAGGAGGAGGTCAAAAATGGGAACCCTTGGGAAAGCAATTTACTCCCTGGGATCCATCGTTCGAGCGACCGGCAAAGCTCTTGATCGCGTCGGAAATCGCCTTCAAGGCAGCTCCCACATAGAGGAACACCGTAATTTCCTTATTCTTAACCCTAGATCTCACCTCCCGTTTCCTCCACAATGTTTAATTTACCGATGTTTGAATATGATGTTGTGTCGCTGATGCATCTATGATTGTTTATGTTATTGCATTTTATCCTAATTTGTTAATACTTTTTGTTTGGGGAAAAGTGATAAGAGTTTGGAGTGTGGTGGTTAGAATATTTGATGTTCATTTTCAGTGTGAGGACATTTAGAAATTGTTCCTAATTTAGAAGTTGCCGTTAGTTAATAAGCTTATTTACCTTGTGTCTCTATTGCTTCTATGCTTGTTAATGTTATTGCATTTCATCCGTTGAGCTTTGTTAGTACTCTTTGTTTAGGAAAAAAATGGTAAAGTTTGGAGTGTGGAGGTTAGAACATCTGATTTTCAATGTGAGGACATTAAGGAATTGATCCTAATTTTGAAGTTGTTGTGAGTTAATACGTTTATTTACCAATGTTTCAATATGATATTGTTGTCTCTTCTACATCTACAATTGTTTATGTTATTGCATTGAATCCGTTGGGCCTAGTTAATACTCGTTTGGGGGAAAATGGTATATTTTGGAGTGTGGAGGTTAGAACATCTGATTTCAGTGTGAGGGAAGACATTTAGAAGTTACATAAATATTTTATACATTGAACAAAAATAAACTGTAAGTCGCAACTTCTATATGAAAAAAATTTAGTGGAAGAAACATTGTGTGACTCTTCAATTAGTGCAAGTAGTATTCTTCTTGAGAATGTGAAACGAAGTCCTGTGAATGCCCAGTTCTCCTGTCTTCTTCAGGTCGTTATTGGAGTTATTAGATTTGCACTTTTGAAATGGGTGTCCAGTGCCTATGAAGTTGTGCTTTAGGAAAAAGAACTAGGAAAGGGCGAAAAAGGCGTTTTGGAGTGGGTTGTAATGCGTCTTCATAATCTTATGCTTATTTGAATTGTATGTTCAGTAGCTTTAGGTAACTGATTCTAAGTGCAAATGAAGTACAAGAGAATGAAAGATGTAAAATGTTAGAATTGTTCTTGTAAAGCATAAGAAACACAGGGGATTACCTTCAGGGCTGGTATCTTAGAAGAACCTTTCCTTATGTGACAAACCTATTTGCTCGGTCCTTTTGATCAATCCCCTTCTACTCATGGTTAGGATTTCGATTAGCCTCTTTGGTTGTTGTTAAGACACCAAAGACCCTTCCATCCCCAAAAGTTGTTTGGTTGTTTAAGGGTATCCCAGGAGAGAGCAAGTTAGACCTTACTTAGAGCGAAAAATGCATTGGATGGTTCATTCTTGTCTGAATAGCACCACTTACGCTTATATAAGTGGTGCTATCTCTTATCAATGTAAGGAACCTGTCAAAAGTGAGTAGAGTTGGGCAGTTGGCTACTTTCTTTAGAACCTATTTGCTTAATGACATTAACTCAACCTATTCCAGCTGCATATTAAGCAGATTTTTAAGGACTATTGGTGCATTAGGCAGTTTATATGCCCACCAAGTATTTTGCTGATTCAAATAGTTGTGCCTTGAGATGGAGGACGGATCACAAAGTTGGTTTAAGTTGTCCCACATTGGTTGTGGGATGTGGAATTGATCTCCTTATATCTTGGACAATTCTCACCTCATGGCTAGCTTTTGGGGTTGAGTTAAGTGTAAGATGCACTCCTAATCATGATAGCAAAGCCAAACACATCCCAATTTTGGTTTATCCACTGTTTGACCCCCATATTATGGTGTCCATACTCCCGTTGACAGGCTCGGGCGTGTGGGAGTGTTACGTTGTCCCACATTGATTGTGAGATGTAAAATTGGTCTCCTTATATAGTAATTGGACAATCCTCTCCTTTTTTTAAAAAGATAGAAGTAATTGGACAATCCTCTCCTTATGAGCTAACTTTTAGGGTTAAGTTAAGTCCAAGGTCCATTTTTATCAGTTGGTTGTTGACTTAAGAGGGGCCTGAAGTGGAATTTTGGGTGGATTTCTTGCTGGTTTCCATTATGAATTGAGAACTTGATTGTTATGCTAGTTGCTTCACTCTCCCGTCTAAAACATAGAATATGCCTACTAAGAGCAGGAATGCAGGATGTGATATGTAACTTGAATAATTATCCACTTTATTGCCACTATTATCCATTATCTTTTTAAAAATAAATGATATTAAGTGATGCATTATTGTCATATTTATTTATTCTCATATGAATTGCACCAGTTATGCCTCATTGATCTTTCATGCAACAATTCTCAAACACCATCTCCCTTATTAAAAGAAAAAAAATGTCTGTTATGTAGCCTTCCTTCTAGTAATTAGACTCCTTTAAGTGGTCAAATTTGAACTTAAGCTTGGTTAGTTACACCTTCTATGTTTCAGTGTCCAGGCATCGGACTCTTATGAACATTTTTGATAAAGCTCCAGTGGTGGATAAGGATGTATTTGTAGCTCCAGGTGCCACAGTCATTGGAGACGTCCATGTGGGACGCAATTCATCTATTTGGTATGGATGTGTGCTAAGAGGTAAGTATCTTATCACAACATTGTTATTGTTGGATGGTACGTTCTAGTGTTACATGGCAGTTTTGATTCTCAAGTAATAGTAGTTTTGACCATGTTTCCATGACTCCGCCGTTGTTCTAGTGCATAAAATAATGAAGTTGGTATGATGCACGCTATCCATTGGCAATCTTTTGTTGCTTGTTGGCCTTCTATATTCTTCCCTCAATTCCTCAATTCCTCTTAATTTAGAACAAACTATTTGAAAAATGATCAGCAAATGAAATGTTATTTTGGGGGGTTCTTGAAACTTGAACAATTTCTTGCTTGAGTCACTAGTTTCAGATCAAAAACCCAATTTCTGTAGATCTTTTCCTTCTTTTGGCCGTCAAACATCAATTGCAATGGTTTGATAGACGCTTCATTGGGATAGATGTAGGAAATCTCTTCTCCTCTTCCCTTCTCCAGTTCTCCTAATATTATTCTTTTCAATTCCCACAAGACACTTTAGAATGTAAAAGGAACTTTGGAAAATTTAAATGCATGAAATACCATTTATGTGGTTTTGTTTTAATTTGTACATAAGGACCCTAAAACCTGTGTTACATATGCCTATCTATAGTGTGTTAGTACATATACCTTCTCTTATCACATAAAAAATCAGTGAAAATGTGAGGTGCTGTAAGAGTGTTCTCATCCCAGTCCTACCTGTTTAGGGAAATTTGAAATTTCTCATACATGACCCATTTCAACAGGTGGGTTTCCCTTTCCCCTTGTATATGAGCTCTTACAAATAATCACTTAGGTGAAATTCAACTTTTATTTTGGGTTTTTATCACAAATATGATTGTCCGTGGGGGTGTATTTAATCATTTCTAATAATTAATGATAGCACAACTTCATTATTTTTTTTTGTGTAGTGATTATTAGTCGGCAAGAAATTTTCTGTATTTGCATGCTATATTGAAGTATTTAAAATTTTTCTGTGCCTTCTCTTTTACAGGTGATGTTAACAGCATCAGTGTCGGATCTGGCACCAATATACAGGACAACTCCCTTGTTCATGTGGCCAAATCAAACATAAGTCAAAAGGTGCTGCCCACCATTATAGGGAACAATGTCACTGTTGGTAAGTATTCAAGTCCGGCCTTAGCATCTGTTACCTTGGTTTTATGGATAGTGACTTCAGCTTTCTGTAGGTCATAGTGCTGTTGTACATGGCTGCACCATTGAGGATGAGGCCTTCATTGGTATGGGAGCCACACTGCTTGATGGTGTTCATGTAGAGAAACATGCCATGGTTGCTGCAGGATCCCTTGTGAAACAGAACACAAGGATTCCCTCCGGAGAGGTAGGTATCCAGTAGTCCCCTCATCATCACCAATGATTTATTTACAGTAAGTCCGCTGTTAAAAGATGTGGTAGAATGGGTGAAATTCCATGGAGGTGTTCTACTCTCCTCTTGAGACAGATACCTATGTTTGCTGCTGCTTGCTAGCAGTAACACCTCACCTCTTAAAATACGTGTAAGGAGTTTCTCTTTCTTTTGTGGGTTTCACTCTCTGGCCCACCTATGTTGGATATGAAAGAGATGTAAAGATGTTGAGGACATGATTGGATTTTGTCTTATATTAGATATTGCATTTGGCAATACTGTATTATCATATAGGGAACTTGCCCTTATCTATCTGAGCTTCATTGCAATTAGGCCTTCAAAATTCCTAGTTTATTACTGCTACACAGATAAGGTAAAGTCTATTTTGTCCTAAAGAAAAAGAGTGGTTGGAGAAAGCAGCTCCTTATGCAATTCTAAATATTTTGTTTGCTATGCTTTTCTGAATAGGTCAGATACAACAGTGTTACTTATATGTTGCAAAGTCATAAGTTTTGTGGATATGGGATCGAAACTTTGACACCCAACTTATAACTTGACTCATTTAATTTTCCTGTAAAATTTGACTTATCCCACTGTCTTAACTATGGATTGGGGTTCAAGGAGGTTTAAGACTGTCAAATGTTTCATAAGTATACCAAGTTACATCTTTTGTTCGCATTCCATTATGAATCAGTGTGGTGAATTACTGGATTTAACACTCTGCATTAAGCCACATTATGATTGGCTTCTTCTGCAAATAGTTATGATTTAAGAGGCTTAATCTGCTCTCACTATTTAATCGTGAATCTATATGACACAGGTATGGGCAGGCAATCCAGCTAAGTTTCTGAGGAAGCTAACTGATGAAGAGATAGCCTTCATTGCCCAGTCGGCAACCAATTACTGTAACCTTGCTCGTGTCCATGCAGCTGAGAATTCGAAGTCCTTTGATGAAATTGAATTTGAAAAGATGCTTCGTAAGAAGTATGCCAAACGTGATGAGGAATATGATTCTATGATTGGTGTTGTCCGTGAAACACCTCCCGAGCTTGTACTTCCTGATAATATTCTCCCTGAAAAAGCTGCAAAGAGCATCGTCCAATGAGATTAGTGCCCAAGCAACTCTCTTTTCTTTGCTTTCCAGAGATTTATTTTACCCCGTGAGCATCTGTATGGAGGATAGTCATGGATATTGGCTGTTGCCCTTCCAAATAATACCAAACTTATTGGATAGCATCGGTACGTCAGTGCTTGTAGTTAAGACTTTTGCCCCTTGTTTCCCAGGCACTTTCTTCAGCTTGGTAAAGGTACTTACGCCCAAAAGCCATATGCATTTGGTGCTTGTAACTCGAGAAATCATTTTCAATAGATACATTCGGTAAATTGTACTTGGAATAACATAAAACATTGACAGCACATAAATATTTCTTCATCAGTTGAAGCATTATTTCTGTTTAGCAGTGCCCTAATGGCCATGCATTATTGAGATGCATGACTAAGTAGCACAGTGCATGTGGGAAAATCAATGACCTAAACCTAAGGCATGTTACCTTTAGTATATTATAAATTATAATATTATAAAGGTAAAGATGATTGGCTGATTGGGATATGAAGAGCCAAAAGATGAGCAATTTCCCCGTAAATTCAGCCTTGTCTTATTGTGTTTTTATAATGACAAAATGGAGAGTGTATATGAATGATTGGTATCTGTTGAATTGTTTGGTTTTGAATGGAGTCATCTTTGGTCATGAATCTCTTTTTCTTTATCCTTCGGCGCATACTTGATTTTCACTCTCTTTTAGAAAAATATATTTTCAAGATCTGTGTATGATGTATTGTAAGGGGTCCATTAGAAGATTCCTTTTGGACCACTTTTTCTTCTTACACAATTGGTCCACTCACTCCACAAATGGTACTTTCTACACCATTCATAGTGGGGTAGGAGCCACTATTCTACTTATGTGTTTCGTTTCAACAGAATTCAATAACTTTAGATCGAATTCTGTATTTGTGTTTTAGTGAGTATCTCGATTCTTAATTGATCAAACATGGATTGTATTGGGATGCTTGGGGTCCCTCCACTTTTTTTAATTAGAAATCTCAGGTTTGATCTCTGAGAATGAAAAAAATCTTATTGGGAGCGTTACCCTCAGAAGTGGGCATGAATTCAAATTAGTTGGACTTTAATGTGGGTATTTGATGGTGAAACAAAAGAAGTGTACCAATAGAACAAATACTCAATGAAATAGGAGTTTTTCAAAACTGATTGAGGATAAAAGATTTGTACAAAATATAGAGAGGCATTATTGAGAGAGAGAGAGAGAGAGAGGTAGACAAAAATCTGAGTGAAGAGCACGAGTTTAGATACGTTTCAGTTAAAGGCTATATGAACAATGATGAACAAAAATCCATAAATATTTCAACAAAATTGAAAATTTATGGAAAGAGACAAACCAATGAACCATCAAATATCTATTGGTTTATATCTTTACTTTTTTAGATTATTATTTTTACCATAGAATATTTATATATATTATTAAAAAAAAGAGTGAAATTTCAAAATATATCTAATCTATTTCAATATTTTGAGTTTCATATCTGAACTCTTTAAAGTATAATTTTTTAACTGAACTATCATGCTTTATAATCTAAAAACATTCAAATAGCAAATTATATATAACCTTTATTTGAGTTTACAAAAATTAGAAATCTTACGTTCAAGAAAACATTAATAAATGTTTCATCTCGTACTTTATAGAAGTTTGGAAATGACCTTTTGTTAAGATTTGCTAAATAAAGGAGTATTTTATTATTTGTAAAACAATTAAATAATGGTGGAATTAAGTTAAACAAAAATTATCCATTATTTCATGTGCATGCATGCCTTGCACATACAAAAAATAATTTAACATGAACAGGCAAGTTTAGTGTTGTTCTCGTAAGAAATTAAAGTTCAATTTTAATTAGTTCATTTTTGCAGATAAAAATATACGAATTTATTCATTAATAAAAATTCCAAAACCATTAAAAACAAAACCAAAAAGACAAATATATTTAAAAATTGTATTTGGAGGGGCATATATTTTTTTGTCAAAATTTAAAAAAGCATGCTTGGTGCCGTCATCATACATTACTAGCTTATTAATCAAAATACATTTCTTGTAATAAAATATATATAATCTATGGAGGCTGGATTGATAATTGAGTTTTAAGCCAAACAATTTTTATTTCTTATAAAGGGGAGTAATTCTATTTTGGTCCTCCAATATAATTTTATATATCTTTAATTTTTAAAATTGCTAGAGTAAAACACTTTTGATCTAACCAATAGAATGAATTTAAAAATTAATGATGACTATTAAAAATCGATCTACTTTTAAACCTATGGAAAAACAAATCAACCTCGATCCTAGATTTATTTTTATTTAAAAAAAAAAAATCAACTTAGCTCGATCTTGTTTTAGCAAAAAGCCTGGAAAATTTAATGAGAGATCGATATTTTATTTAAAACGTTTGATAGAAGTTTAGCGCAAAAAAAACCAACTTCAATCATTTTTTTTCAAAATAACTTTTTTCTCATCGATTTATACTAAAAAAATTACATAATAACTAAAGTTGATCAATTTTTTTCATTTTTGTAATATATGAAAAGCGATCGAGCTTGGTTGAATATGTGAAAAGTTAAACAAAATTTGAAATCAAACCAATTGATTTTTCAATAATGGATTTTCCTCATATCTTTGATAAAATGTTTTATGATAGTTAACATTACTTTTAAAATCTATTTTATTAGTTAGAGCAAAAATGCTCAATTTTAGCAAATTTATAGAATTAAAGAGTTATGATTATATATTTGGACTAAAATTAAAAAACAAGTGGACTAGTAGTGGCAATATTGTACAGTAAAGAATAGAGCGCCTATAAATTGGAGGATTACAGACAAAAGTTAACAGAGCAAAATTTATAAGGGAATTATGGGAGTTGAAATTCGACCAGCCACCATTAATGGTGAAAATCACAGTGAAAGTGTTAATATAGGTGCACCAGTTGTACTTGGACTACAACCATTTGCCCTAGTAGATCATATAGCTAAGGTGGATTGGTCTCTTCTCTCCCAAATTCCCGGTGAACGTGGTGGCTCTTTCCCAGTACTTCCTCTTTCTTGTTTTTTTGATTCTTTATTATATACAGTTTTTGTGATAAAGATGGATTCTTTTTTATTGTTTGGGGGTTTTAAGGTTTGGGGTTGGTTTGATTTTGATATAATTGATTGTTTTATTGCCAATTGCAAAAAAAAAAAAAATAGATCTTTGAATTTTGTGTTGTATATGTGTAAATTTTCAGCTAGCTTGTATGTTTTAGTTCCACTTTTTTTTGCAGTAGATTCTATTGCTCTTTGGATCTTTTGATTCTCTGTTTTAGTGTGTGTGTGTATGTGTTTAATTATCTTGTTTTAGTTGTGGGGGTGGGATTTGCTGCACTTGAGCTGAGTCTTTCGGAAGTGGTAAGGTCTGCGTACACTATATCCTCCCAGACCCCACTTGTGGGATTTTATTGAGTATGTTGTTGTTGTTGTTGCTTTAGTTGTGGGGTGGGACAGGGAGTTTGGTAGCTGAGTTTGATTGTTGTTGATAAGAATCTGTTGAGTGTTTTTTAATTTCATTGGGATGGGATGGTGACAATGTCAAAATCCAAATAGATCAATTTATTGATTTAGCAAAATCCAGTGTATCAGCTAAAGAGAGAATGACTGCAAAACAAGAACAAACCTTTTTTGCTGATGAAGGTTGATGTATCATAGAATCTGAAAGGCAGGTTATGCATGAGATGATCTCGGTTTCTCCATATATCATGAGGTTATGTCTTTTGTGATTATAGAATTGAACATTGTAGTTTGATCTTTGTAGAATAACCTTTTGGGTTTTGGGTTTACTACTACTGTCAATCTGAGACTGAAAATGAGGGAATTTGGCTCGCATTGATACTTTGGACTGAGAGGATGTTTTGGTTGAGTTGATAAAATGTATTTTACATTGGGTTCATTAACTTCCCTTATCTCTAATCCATGTGGTTCATTTGTTAAAAGAACATGTTATTGCATATCTCACCCTTCATTCCGCCTATGTGCAAATGATTCCAAGCCCGGATAAACGATGAAAGCAGAAGTAAAATAGTCTAAACTGTGATTTCTGAGTGCTGAATTCGTTAGGATGTGAAAACTGATTTGAAATATAGGATTCATATAGCCGACCATTGATGCATAGTTGGTTGGCTTATCTCGCCCCTAACTGCCAGCTAGGAGAGGCATAATGCTCATAAAAAAATGGCATGCTAAAATACAAAAACCATGAAATATTATGTTTGCTACAAATGCCCTTATTTGTTCTAAGCAATAGTCTGATCCATTTAGTTTCCTTTGTTAACTGAAGGTTGCAGTTGAAGAGTTAAAGCATATACTCAACGAGCTTAACGCCCATATCCTTCTTTCTACTGACAATGAATCCCTATTGAAGACTATAGCTGGAGGTAGTGTTGCAAATACAATTAGAGGGTTGGCTGCTGGCTTTGGGATTAGTAGTGGGATCATTGGGGCTTGTGGCGAAGATGAAGAAGGTAAATTATTTATGAGCAACATGGGCCTTTCCAAGGTGGATCTCTCAAGATTGAGATTGAAGAATGGAACTACAGCTCAGGTGAGCACATTTGTTGGGATATTAAGATTCTGTATATAGATGATTCCCCGGTTTCTAATACCATGTAATTTTTTATGTACAGTGTGTTTGTCTGGTTGACGAAGTTGGCAATCGTACCATGCGTCCCTGTTTGTCTGGCTCTGTGAAAGTTCAGGTGATTTCTACTTTCATCTAGTCAAACTCAGTGGTGGGTAATGATTCTAATGACGTGTAAAATATTAAGCAAAGTGACCGTACGTTTGTCTTATTATTTCCTTGCTTTATCAGGCAGATGAACTGAAAAGAGAGGACTTCAAAGGTTCCAAGGTGAGGAGTCCTTATATGATATTTTAAACTCTTATCTCCATCATTTTGTATGCAATTAGTTATTACAATGTTGTATGTTTTCCCAGTAACATGTAGAGTTTGCTGATCCATTTATGAAAACGATTTAATTTCTACTCGTTGGAGGACTACTCTGGGGAATTGTAGCATTGAAAATTTCTTCACTTATTTGCCTCTATTTTTTTGTAACAGTGGTTGGTACTGAGATATGCCATACTGAATGTAGAAGTTATTAAGGCGGCCATCAAAATAGCAAAGGAAGAAGGCCTTTTTGTTTCTCTAGACCTTGCCAGCTTTGAGGTAATTGTTCGCATAGGCTACATGGTATTATTTGAAGTTTGGTATTTCATTATTTGCTTTGAGTTTATGAAGCAGAAACAGTTACATGTCTTCTCAATTGATACAATGATCTTATTTCATTCTCTTTATTTGAGCTGTCCATACTCCATAGTTGGAAACATATATAAGAACACACGTATGAACGAAACTCAAATTACATTGTTCTGTTGAAATATGTCTGATAAGTGTTAATGATAATAGGATTTGGTTTTTTTTTTTTTTTTTGGTTCCTTTATGATATTCTTAATATATGGCAGATGGTGAGGAAGTTTAAATCACCTCTAATTGAATTATTGGAGTCGGGAAACATAGACCTTTGCTTTGCAAACGAGGACGAAGCAACTGAGCTACTAAGGTGATTACTTAAAACTAAGAAATTGTGTTTATTGACTACGATATTGATAGGCAATTCATGCAAATGACGATTTATGTTTTTCCAACATTTGATGCAGGGGTGAAGAGAAAGCAGATCCTGATGCAGCACTTGAATATTTGGCTAAACATTGCAAGTGGGCTGTTGTCACCTTAGCCCAAAACGGGTGCATTGCGAAACATGAGAAAGAGGTATCTCTAATCCTTCCTCACCTGCAGTCCATCTTTAAGACACAATGATTAAAAAAGAACCTTTTGTTCTGGTCTTCTGGATGTTCATATTATTTAAAGTTGGTAATCGAGTGCCCCCAACTCGGTGGTTCTTGTCATTCTTATAGTAGGCTACTAGCAATTTAATATTTTCTCTCCATTTCATTTTATGTGAATGTATTTGACTGGCCGTGGAGTTTAACAAAGAAGGAATTTTTTAAATAAACTTGTGGTTATAAACATTATGTCATAAAATGACTTTTTTCGCTGATAATTTGTGATCTATACTTAGTGTTTGTTATTAGGGTTATAAACATGAAGTATTATTTTGGTTTTCAGTTTGTACGTGTTCCAGCGATTGGCGAAGCGAAAGTTACTGATGCTACAGGTGCAGGAGATCTGTTTGCAAGTGGGTTTTTGTATGGATTGGTAAGGGGATTGCCACTGGAGGAATGTTGCTGGGTGGGTTCTTGCAGCGGTGGTTCTGTGATTCGATCTCTTGGGGGTGAGGTAACACCTGAAAACTGGCAATGGATGTACAAACAAATGAAGACCAATGGACTCCAACTTCCAGAACCAAGCAAATCCTCTGTTGTGACATAGAAGAGTGGCCTTGTTCTGCTGTCACAAGGCTTCTTCATCACCTCCCCCCCTCCCTAACTCAATGGAAAGAGCAGCGCTGTGTTTTTTAAGTGCCTACTCCTTGTTATTTGACTTCTCGCGAAGAAATGTTGAACATAAAAGTTCATATTGTTTAATTTAGATCTTCATCTTAATTCAGGTGTCAAAGATTCAGTTTTATTGTATGCAATGTCTTGAAAGTTGCCATTGAACAGAGAATCAAGGTTTTACTTCTTGTTCCTGCTTTATGATTCTCAACTCTTAATCGAACATTGTTTATATCCCTCCATGGCCAGAACATGTATCCCCCTTCCCAAAACAAACTACAAGAAATTATGTTCAAGTAGATCAATGGTTCTCTTTGTGATTCAATTCGATTGCAATTGTTAATTATAGTACATTTTGCTACTTGCAACTGGAGTTGATGATGAAAAATCATAATCATTCTCAGAAGTATCCTAGATTTATATGTTACAATTTACAACGTTCAAAGTCCAGTATATTTTGTTGTGTTCTGAGTGAAGATTGAGAACCCAAATAAACATTTGCTAACAACTAGCACTTGCTCATTTATATTTCAAAATGCACTGTATATGTCATAAACTTCTACTTTTGCTGGGAAAAAAGTTAGCTAATTTGAATGGTTCTAACATGTAAGAATATATATGAATCAAGCATCGGCATAGAACCTCTAAGTTGTATAGTTTTAATACGTAGGGATATATATAGTTTAATCCAACCATTACTATAACTCTATAAGCAACTGTCCTCCCTTTTCTTGCCCAAATTAGGACGAGTTCATGAGTAACCTATTCATTTGGTTACTTATGGAGCTATACTGAAGAACAAAGGCCATGTCGTCATTTCATCGATAGTCTCCGTCTGAAGAAAATGGACTGTGTCTAACAACGAAAGACACAAAGGGGGCGAGGGCGGGACGGGGGGAGAGGGAGAGAGAGAGAGAGATCCAACCCAACAAAGTCATTTAAGTTTCAAGTAGTTCAATTTCAGAAGCATGAGTTTTAAATTGTTTGGACCAAAGTAAAGCATGATTGCATAATAAAACATCCAAGCAGAAAATATAACCCATCGTGCCACACAAAATCTCAACATTCTAAGAAGAAATCTCTGAATATGAAAGAAGTGAGGCCTAAAGGAGGACATAAGTTATCAAATATCCATTGGGGCAGCTCCTTCATCAGCAGTGGCAGCACCCTCTTCAGGTACTGCTGGTTCATCACTAGCAGCCTCCTCCGGGACTTCGGCAGGAGCATCTTCTCCAGCTATCTCAAATTCATTGATCAATGCTTGTATGGTTTCCTTGTCCAGTGTATGAAAAGCCTCTCCTACTCCTACCACAGCGACCGTGCAATTAGAGCTTGTTAGTTTTTCTCCTTGCAAAGTTTCTCTCAGTGCAAAGAGTGCGTCCTTAAGCAGGCTTTCACGTGAAGATTCCATGAAAGTCTCAAACTTGCGTTCCAAGTAGGTTTTTGCAGCTTGTGACCGAGATCCAATGGCAAAAGCTTGGTACTCAAAGTAGTTACCACTAGGACAATTGTAATAAAGGTGAGCACCAGACTCATCCAGTCCACCAACAAGCAAGCCAACACCATAAGGCCGTTTCCAGGATCGTTGAGTGCAAACCTGCCACAAAAGCAAATGTTAAGATGATATAAAGCGCAAAAATAGGCATCAACTTCTGAATCAGACAGTTAGCCTCATATACCAATATAAACATTTGTTGCATTAACAAATCATCCTGAGAAATGGAGGGGGGAAATGCATTCAGCTCAATATCCACCAAGACACGACAACCGACCCAAACGATTTTTATTCTTTCTTTACTTTTGCCCCATGACCAAGGCTCATTTGTAGGTATCCTGGTTCACTGAGTGAAGAACTAAAACAACTTTGTTGATTTTTCTATTTGTATTATGGAACAAAATTGTCCGAACATGATGCATACCAACCATCACTAAGAGACAACCTCTACTTTTTCCTTCCATGAAAACAATTTGGGAGAAATTATGAGAAGAGTCTGATATCAGCCACCACACAGTTGATGCAACCTATCAACAAGCACGCAACGGATTGTGCAGAAGTAAATGGTTCAGCCTGCTTATCCAAATAAACCACATGCTTCCTTGGGAAGAACTCTAAGAGTCCTCTTTTAAAACCTTTTTATATCAACACAGTTGATGCAACCTATCAACAAGCACGCAACGGATTGTGCAGAAGTAAATGGTTCAGCCTGCTTATCCAAATAAACCACATGTTTCCTTGGGAAGAACTCTAAGAGTCCTCTTTTAAAACCTTTTTTTATGAGCTAATGAACTAACTAAAAATTACACTAGTAAGACCTCAGGTTGAGTAAACCTGATGTAACTATATCCAAATCATTAAAGCAGAAAAGAACATCACAATTCTGGGTCTACATATCAAGGCAAATCTTCAATGACTTAAATGGAAGAATGTCCCTAAATTTCCATTGTGTTTCAACAGTGACAAAGTCAGGACACTCTTATGCCCCAAAACCTAAAAATGTATCACCACAAAATTGGCCTACTATACCATGGACTGGCCTTAATACTTGGCTTTTCTTTACCGGGCGCATGTTTATATTTTCCTCTACCTCAATGGGAGATTTCTACAGTTTAAGGAACTAAGTGAAATTTCAGAATGTCAGATATATGAGAAATTGCTGTCAAAATAAAACATCCGCAAAGCCTACTTGGACTGCATTCACCAACAGTTAGCAACAAGAAATTTCAAGGAGTAACGCTGATAACAAAATTTTGCAGCTAACATGATCATAACTTAAGACCATAGTTCAAACTTTACACTGCAAACCCCTCGCCTTACTCTCAAAATAAGAAAAGTATAAGTTGCTGCCTAGTAAGCTCTAGTATATGCTATAGTTTGCGATAAGATCGGTTGGGAAGCATACACTAGGCACACAATTAAAATAGAGCGAATACGCTGTTATGAGAAGATTTAGAGCGGTGGCACTATTAAAAGCTTGAACAGCAGCATTAACTATTACTGGTAAACTACCTATAGCAGCACCTCATTTAATACCATGATCACCTTTGCTAGATAGTATCTAATTTCCTAAACATCACTTTTTTTATGATCGTGGTGTCCGGGCCAGCTTTCACGCACCTCGACTAATTCCACGAGATACCAAAACATCATATATTGATATCTGACATGAAAATCCAGTGAATTTATACCCAATTTTACTCCAAATAATAGAAACGTGTAACTTGAAAATTCTAAAGGGGCAATGTCAAAGTAGTAATAATTAACCAAGATGCAGGAACAAATTAAAGCACCTCATTTGTAAAGTGGAAGGGAGGAATTATTGGGCAACCATTGCTACAATTTGATTATGATCTATGTTGATCAGATCCTTCAAAAATATTGCGGCATCCATGTCAACCGAACACGATTTGAGTGTGGGTGTGGGATCCACACCGGATTTGGTCAACCTAACTTGGGTTTCTTTCACTAAATCTACGGCCAAAAAGTACAGGTTGATCAGGTATTTGGTTGATTATAAGTAACAGAATACCTAAGTAATAACATAGAATTTAATTATACCAGCTTTATTTAAATAACTTCAACTAATTGCCGAAACATATACTTAGATACTCCCTGATTTTAAAAAAGAATGGCACTATTACTTATTAGTCCATTCCAAAAGAATGTTACCACTCTAAGTTTGGAAACAATCTAACTCAAATGTCCCATTTTACCCTTGGCGATAAGTCTTTATAGCCACAGGCCCACACAAATGTTATGACACGTTTAAGACCACGTATCAAAAGTCTTATAACCACACAAATATCATGACATATTTAAGACCACAAGTTGTAAAAGTCTTCTTTTCTTTCTTAAACTACGCGCCCAATCAAATTATCTTATATAAAGTGAAACAAAGCGAGTTTGTCGTATTATACATTCATTGGTTGTATCTTAGGTGATGATGAATGTGACTTCTGGATCTGCACTCGTGTCGAGTGGCCCCACTCGTATTTGAGCAACATAGATTACGATATATAACACTTCTTACTTCTCTAGAAAAAGATAAATTCTTATGGAATATGTTTAAGGAACATCACTGATTACAACATTTGCATGCACTAAAAGTGCAGAAAATCATAATTTGAACTTGATAGTTCTCTGATAAATCTTATATATGCAACTTTTTTCACCCGAGTTTCAAATTGATCTAATGGATATTTGATGAGTGTAAAGTGAGCAGGCATTTTACAAGGACTGCACAAAAGGGCAATAAAGGTGTTCAAGCTATTCCCCAGCTGTCTCTTAGCCATTTGCTGAAAAAAATTTCCACCATTTCAGCAGTAAAATAAAAATAACTAAAGTCTTTGTGGAGTTTGAAGAAATCTAGGGTAGTGCTACCTCAGGTGGAAGAAATGAACATCTAGCATATAGGCAACCGACTGATTTTGTGAACTAAGGCAGCAAACTCTAGCGTGTTTTTTCTCCTTGGACCACCACAGTGATGGATACCTCATCCAGAATGATAAGTATAACTTAAACATTGCAATCTTCTTATAAGTTCCAACTCCATCACTAAATATACCTATAGAGCAGTACACAAGTTTACCTAAAAGAGGAACAGAAAGGATCCAAAAAAACCTGTTTCATGATTAACCATTTTAGTTTCGTCGTGTTAACAGCATTGAAATTGTGACTCATAGGAGGAAATGAAGTAACAAAGGAATAACTTTGTAATAGACACCCACCCTGCCCCAAAACCCCAAACTTTCCTAGATTTGGTGCCTATTTGTTGTGGTTTGGAAGTGACTAGGAATAAACAAGTGAGAAACTAATGGCAGGATAACTAGCATTTGTGGAAAAAATCCAACTGACCTTCCACCAAGTTAAAAGGGGGATTTCTCAATCCAAAGTAAAACCCTAACCCTCCATTTCATCGATCACAACAAAGATTCAGCTAATCAGCAAATATTAAACCACACTAAGCAGAGAACAAAAACAATTTAGGGTTTGAGCGAAAGACCTGAGCTTTATCAGCAAGCTGAACAACAAGACGCCCGACAGGTAACGGCGACTCATAAGAGTAACTATAGTTAATACACTCAGTACGCATATAACGAGAAAGTACACGGCCGTCAGCAGTGAGTCCAGCGATTGCAACTCCGATGTGGTCATCAACTTTGAAGATCTTCTTCTGGTGAGAAGATAGCTCAGAATTTGCCTTGTTAACAGACGCGAGAATCACATGCGTCTTCGATCTCAAACCTATCGCCGCCGAACCTTGCTTCACTGCCTCCATTGCATACTCCACCTGAAATAGCCTTCCCGCCGGCGACCATGTCGTCACATCGGTATCGTACTGGTTTCTGAACATTGTGTATACGAAATGTTATCGATCAAAAACGCTGTCGTTTGGAATCACAGAGTCTGTTCTATGCTTCTTTGTGTTTGTGTTTGTGTTTGTGTTTCTCTTCCTTTAATGGAGTTTGGAGAGTGAAAGCTTGAGCTACCTTTTCTTTTTCTTCAAGGCAGAGTGAAATGGGTTTTTTGG
>JAJOOR010006831.1:0-41526 GCA_036250505.1 Solanum acaule | reverse complement strand
AAACTCACACCAAGACCAAACGAACGACCAGGTGACCGAACTGTCAGTCCCAGCAAGTCATAAATGACTTGGGGTCGCTACAGGAACGCTCTAAACGACACACAGAAGGCAAGACACAAAAATGACCAAGAGGGTCATTACATGTACTTAGTTGGACGTCTAATGTCCCTAGAAACTTTAGCATCCCGCATCTTCACTAAATAGTTCAATTTTCCGTTAATATCAACCAACAATGTCTCTACCTTTTCTGATTGAGCCTCCATTTTCTCTAATCGTTCCTCTACTTGTGCTAGACGTTCATCAAGTTTAGCACCAGAACTCAATCCACAAGAGATCTTAGAACAAAATACACGAGCATCTATTAGTAACTTGAGAGGTTTATAAATTTTCAAAGACCTTTAACTTTAAACACAAGAGATCTTAAAACAAAACAAAAGAGATCATTTATACAAAACACGAGATCATTAGTAACTTCGGAGATTTATACTGGGAGAATAAAATTACCTCATTCTCTTTGTGTCTAATAACATAGTTTTGCTCCTCTGTAACCACCACCTCCTCTACAACATCCTCCTTTGGCACGTCCCCATCGTCCACTTCAACAGCTTGCTCCTCGTCACTCTCCTCCGGCCCAGAAGTAGTTTTGTAGGAAGTAGCTTCCATTGTCATCTCTTAGGTTCAAATTTCAATATTAAACAGAATTTTAGAAATGAGTAAAATGACAAGGAAAAAGGGAGATTTCTAAGGGGAAGTTTGCTTCCAACAAAACTCGTGTTCAAGATTTAATTTCCATAAGCTTCCATGTTGTTGTGTACGACGCCATATAAGAAATTTGAAAAATGAAATGAATCAAACAGAACATTAAAAATGAGAGGATCATTTTTCTTAATTTCAAATTGCAAGTGAAAATGCGAAATAAAATAAAAAGCATAAACTTTCATTGTTCACCTGCAGGGCCATGGGCGTTCTGACCATCATTTGCAACATAGGGATCGAAATAATTAATCAGATATTGAGAATTCGCCTCCAAGGTCCGCGTCTTTAAAGATATTTTCCGCATATAATCTTCCTGCGACATCAGATAAATTTAAGATAAAAATGCATACGGGCTGGAATGCCTGTATGCCTAATCTATGCAGCGTACACGTCTAGATGACTGGAAAAATAAATGACGTTTACACAAACAGGAATAACAGCTAAAAATGCATCATTTAAGTATATAGAAATGAGTTTAGAAAGCGTACATTAATTGTCGCAACATTATAGATCTCTTCCTCGAACTGCAGTGCAATGTTCCGAAGCCGCAATACTTCTTCTTGCTCAAAGACAGGAGTATGCCTGGTTAAGATTTCCGTCCTAAACAACCATATCAACAAAATAAAATCAGCCTAAAATGTTTGACATTACGCTCTGCTGTGAAAGACTAAAACTTGTTTTCTCTTGACAGCATCAGTTATAATCCAATTAACGCGAGCAGCAACCAGTCATTTCGACAAATTCAGAACAAAATGTAAGGCGTTGAGAGAGTTAAAGTAGATTTTCCACTTGAATTAGTTCCTTGAGTGAAAACCAAAAATGGAAATATCCAGGGCATACCCCTCAAGTTAAAGAAAAAAAATGTTGTTTGATTGAACGAACATTGGTTCCCTCTGAAATGAGGGATGTAAGGAAGCCACTATGAAGAAGTTCCAGGAGCTACAAATGAGGCTTCGAGGCTCATATTGGTCAGGGGTTGGAACAGGAATTGAACTCTATGAGATCGAATCTCCTGTTGTTCCTCAGTAGTTCAGTGGTAGAGCTATCAATTGTTAACCGACTGGTCATAACCCTTGACCATCCCACCCCTCGCCACCCCCGACTCACTCCCCACACCATCTCACACTCATAGTGTTTTCACACTCAATATTATTCATATTTTCTTACTTACCGATTATCAAACATTAAAAAATAAGTAAGAAAGCATTCGACCATCAATTTTTTTAATACTTTTTTCCATAATTCAACTCATAAAAACACATTTCACCGTAAAATAACAAAATTCAACTTGAAGCTGGATTCCATAATTTTCAACAATTTAAACCTAACAAAAGGTATTTTCACTCAAAATTACTCACAAAAAATCGAAAACAACTAATTTACAAAAATCACTTTTCATTTTCAAAACAAAATTTACTTTTTCTTCAAATTACACAATGAAAGAAAGTTACTTGTTTTTCAATAAAAAATAACTTTCTAAAAAAACATTTTTTTCAAAAAATAAGCTTTACATTGTATCGACATTTCTTTGACGACCACCAGATGGAATTAGATTCCACCAATAACCAGACTTTATGGCTACGGCAACAGCTCCGGCGACATCTCCGGCGGTGGCGGTACCTTCAACCCATTTAGCCTGAAACCGAGCCCGAGCACGAGAACGAGCTAGAGATCTTCGATTATTCAAATTCATCTAAATACTGATTTGATTTACAGATCGAAAATCAGATTTATACTTCCGATCAAAGAAAAATCAAAACATTTTCCAAAAAGAATACAGAGAACAAGCGCATACATCTCCTCAAAACAAAATAATCTTTTTATAACTCACTAGAGTTACGCCGGTATTAATAATAAATTTAGTTACGAGTAATTGTGTATTATTTTGTGTGAGAATTGATCAGAGTTTAGTTATCCATGCATGGCTTAGTTTATCTTTTATTTGTATAAATATAAAATAAGTAAAAATTATCTAAATACGTAACTTATTTTTATCATATGTATTTTTTAAAATTTCATATCATTTGAAAAAATTATAAAAAAATCCTATTTTTCCCCCTCTCTCTTATTTTCGGATTACTCATGTATCGGGATGAGATATATCAGGGTCAGTGGTAATATATCGAAACATTGAGCGATGTATCGGGACACGATGTATCAGAACATTGAGCGACGTATCGGGAAGTGATGTATCAGAACATTGAGCGATGCATCGCGATAGGTATGTCTTGTATCAACAAAGGTAATGTATCGAGATGCGATGTATCAGGATGTTCAATGATGTGTCTGAAATCCTTTAATTTTAAGGATTTTTTTGTAATTTGAAAAAGAATAGAAATATGACGTAATTAGGTCTTAACATTATGAAATTTATGTAATTTTTACATGAAATAATACATGATTTTTTCATTATTGTTGTTGCTTCAAATTTCAAATCAAATATTTATAAATCAATTCGTAATCATTTCATATAGTAGAAGAAAGCGAGATTGAGATGGTTTAATTTGGACATATGAACATGAGATGTTTAGATGCCCCACTAAGGAGGTGTAAGATATTGCATATATAGTAGGTATGAGGAAAGGTGTCGGGAAAAACGTGGACTAGCACAAAAATATATATGGTCAAATGATAGAAATAAAATGGGAAAATAATGACACCAAGAATTTTACGTGGAAACCCTTCTAAATAAGGAAAAAACCACGAGCCAAGAGGAGCAACTGACTATAGTAAGGAATTTTACACCGTGTAGTCACGAATACAATACTCAAAGTGACTACTACACACTCAAAAAGAATAACACTCTTTTGATTCCACCTTATTAAAATATCGATCATACACTATTTTTCTTCATAGACTATTTTTCTCTATGGAATACCTCACTTTACTCTCAAAATATATTTTTTCTCTCTAACTTGGTGTGTTCTACAAATGAGCAAGAATGCTCTATTTATAGAAGGAGAAAAACATGTCTATGTCACTAATGACATAGGCAAATGTAGCAAAGTCCAAAGGGTTGCAAATCTTGCCAATTTGCCAACCATCAATTTTTTTATTTTCAACTCCTATCACTATTCCTTTTTAACAATTACTTGTAGCAATTGAGTAGCAAAAATTGACTAATATAAAGAACATGGGATGGACCTCACAAATCTCCCCCTCCAGTCCCATGCACCAGAAAGAGGTATCTTCCTCTTCTTTAGAGAGAGCTCATACCCACAAGTTATTTGCATAACTCGAACTTATCTTTCAGTATTGTCTTGGTTAGCATATCTGCATGATTTTTACTTGTGTGGATCTTTTTGACGTGAAATGATTCACTCTCCACCTCATCACGAATCCAATAATATCTGACGTCGATGTTTTTTTGTCCTTGAATGGTACATGGAGTTCTTGCTCAAGTCTATTGCACTCTGGCTGTCACAATAGACAATGTACTCCATCTGATGCAAACTAAGCTCTTGAAGAAATCGTTTTAGCCATATCATCTCCTTGTCGGATTCAATAGCCGCAATATACTCAACTTCAGTTGTAAATAGTGCAACACACTTCTACAACTTCGACTGCCATGATATAGTTCCCCCTGAAAAAGTAGACAAATATCCAATAGTGGATTTTCTATTATCAAGGTCACCTGCCATATCAACATTTGTATAGCCTTTCAAGATTGGATCTGATTATCCAAAACACAAGCATTCATCTGAGCTTTCTCTAAGATCCTGAGTATCCACTTCACAGTTTCCCAATGCTCTTTTCTCGAATTTTTGAGAAATCTGCTGACAACACCAACTGTGTGAGAAATATCAGGTCTAGTGCATACCATTGCATATATTAGACTTCCGACTACGGAGGAATATGAAACTTTGGCCATGCTCTCTTTTTCCTCCCTAGTTGTGGGACACGTCTTCTTACTCAACTTCATATGACCAGCAAGAGGTGTGCTAACAGGCTTAGCATTCTTCATATTGAAGCGCTCTAGTACACGTTCAATGTACTTCTTCTGTGACAAATAAATCTTCATTTCATCTCTAAGACGCGTAATTCTCATGTCTAAAATTTATTTGGCATGACCCAAGTCTTTTATAACAAAAGAATTACAGAACTATTTCTTCAACTCGTCAATCTTGGAAGTATTCCTGCCCACAATTAAAATATCATCCACATACAACAAAAGGATGATAAAGTCACCGTCAGCTTTTTTTTGTACAAATACACAATGATCTGAAGAAATCTTCTTATAGCCTTTCTCCCTCATAACAAATTCAAACTTCTTGTACCATTGTCTAGGAGCTTGCTTTAGGCCATAGAGACTTTTTCTGAGTTTGCACACAAAAATTTCTTTACCATCTACTTTGATGCCCTCAGATTGTTCCATATAAATCTCTTCTTCTAGGTCATCGTGAAGGAAAGTCGTCTTCACATCCATCTGCTCAATCTCTAAATTAAGACTAGCAGCCAACCTAGAACTGTACGCCCATTCTATGCCCGGAATCAGAACATTGAGCGACGTATCGGGACACGATGTATCGGAACACTGAGCGATGCATCAGGATAGGTATGTCTTGTATCAACAAAGGTATTGTATAGAGACGCGATGTATCAGGACATTCAATGATGTGCCCGAAATCCTTAAATTTTAAGGATTTTTTGTAATTTGAAAAAAAATAGGAATATGACGTAATTAGCTCTTAACACTATGAAATTTATGTAAATTTTACATAAAATAATACATAATTTTTTCATTATTATTGTTGCTTCAGATTTCAAATCAAATATTCATAAATCAATTCGTAATCATAGTATGAATAATTTCTTTATGTTGAATATGATGAGATGATTTAATTTGGACATATGAACATGAGATGTTTAGATGCCCCACTAAGGAGGTGTAAGAGGTTGGATATATAGTAGGTACGAGGAAAGGTAAAGTAGGTCGAAGAAATATTGGCAAGAGATGATTAGACAAGATATTATGCAACTTCAACTTTCCGAGGACATGACCTTAAATATGAAGATATAGAAAACACGATTTGAAATAGAAGATTAGTAGATAATTGAGTTTTGACTCGCTTTTCGGCAAATTTAGACTTGGTGGAAGCTTGGGCACATTATGTCTGTTGTAATATTATTCTTATATATGTAATTTCTTTTTAGTTACCACATTATTTCGTTATTGTTATTATTTCTTTTATCTACTCCTATGTACCACTTCCGTCAATAATTGACTTTTTCTCTTATTGTCGTATTTTTTTTTAATAAATACTTTGATTTGTTGCATTTGAATGAAAGTTCTTTAAGAAACAAACTCTCCACCTCCATCATGTAGGGGTAAATTTGTCTATACTCTAGTCTCTTCCGAGACCCGTCAAAACAACCTCTCCACCTCCACCATATAGGGGTAAATTTGTCTATACTATATTCTCTTCAGACACCCATCCTGAAATTACACTGAATATATTGTTCGTAATCAACTATGCTATGTTAACCCGTCAAAAGTTACCAAGTTATATACATTTCTACCCCTCAAGAACAGTTGTCATCATCTCACTGTTAAATGTGTCAATTCTCAGGACAAGTGTCAATGGAAATTCCACCATTAATACTCTCAAACATGCTCATCCCCAATTCCTATTCCCCTTTTCCATCTCATCCTTCAATCCCATGCATTGTTCTTGTACATAGTAATTCGCCATGGAATCCGCAGGAGCAAATGCAGCAGAAGAAAATCAAAGCTCTGTTTCTGCCCACCACATGTATGATGAAATGCCAAGCTCAAATTCCACTAGCAAAAGTGTTCCTGCTGCTGAAAGGAGTGACAGTACAGTTCTGGGTTTGCAGAATGCAGCAAATTTTTCTGGGGTTCGGAAGAGGAAACGAGGCGAGTATGTTGCTGAAAAATGGGACCCGATTACGAAAAAACGGGTTTGGTTGGGTACATTCAACACTGCTGAAGAAGCTTCCGAGGCTTATTTAGCTAAGCAATGTGAATTTACTACTGCCCACCACATGCTTGATGAAATGCCAAGCTCAAATTCGACTAACAAAACTGCTGATGCTGATGCCGCTGCCGCTGCTGCTGATCATGGGAAAAATCCCTTTATTCAGGAGATATCTTTCCGTCACAAGAGCACCTTACTTGGAGCTGAATGGCATAACATGGGGAAATTGAGAAAAAAAACTTTCAAGAAAAAGCAGGTATGCAAAGGCTTTAACTCTAACATGCATGCATCTAAGAAACCAATAAACGCCATGAATCTAGAATCTTGTAAACAAACATCATGTTCATTGTCTAAATCATCTGATAAGTGTAATACTATGAAAAGAAATCCTAAAGCTAAGTCAGGCTTACTTGGAATCCGTAAGCAAAAGAATGGGAGATATAGTGCTGAAATTAGAGATCCAATTAAGCATAAGCAAGTATGGTTAGGTACTTTTAACACTATTGAAGAGGCTTCACAAGCTTATTTGTCCAAGAAGTCTGAGTTTGATATGTTAACTCAGGGATATAAGAAGGATAAACCAAAGAATTGTGATCAAACTAAGCCTGAATCATCTGTTGGGGCATCATTGTCTAGTGGGGGTAGAAATAAAAAAATGGATTCTCCCAAAACAACGCGTTTCATTGGGGTTCGCAAGAACCAGTGGGGGAAATATACATCTGAGATTGTAAACCCCATTAGTAAGAAAAAGATTTGGTTGGGGACTTTTGGCACGTATGAAGAGGCTTCCCTAGCTTATCAATCTAAGAAGCTCGAGTTTCGGGAAATAGTCAAGCCAAAGAAGAAATGTAGCAAGAAAATTCATTTAAATGCAAGGGAGAAGCAAGTTGGGAAAGAGAAAGTAGCTGTAAATTGTGAAGGATTTCAGCCCGAATCAGTTGCTGGAGAAACTTTCCATGCTAATCTGTATATGAAATTCGGCGTTCAGAGATCAAAAGAGGCCGAGTTGCAAAGCAATATGCCGGTTGATTTTAGTACAGGGGCGAAGCAAGCTGGGAAAGAGAAATTAGTTGTGAATTGTGAAGGATTTCAGTCCGAATCAGCTGCTGAAGAAACTTTCCATGCTAATCAGTATATGAAATTCGATGTTCAGAGATCAAAAGAGGCCGAGTTGCAAAGCAATATGCCGGTTGATTTTAGTACAGGGGAGAAGCAAGTTGGGAAAGAGAAATTAGTTGTAAATTGTATAGGACTTCAGCCTGAATCAGCTGCTGAAGAAACTTTCCACGCTAATCAGTACATGAAATTCGATGTTCAGAGATCCAAGGAGTCCGAGTTGCAAAGCAAAATGCCGGTTGATGTTAGTACATGGGAGAAGCAAGGAAGTCAAGAAGATGCAGATTCATCAATGGGAAAATGGGTCCAACTTCCAGATGGCAGGGAAGTCAAATTTTCGCTGGAACTGGGTGTACCAATCATTGATAAGTATGGATCTCTTTTAGGTGAGTTCTGCGGTTTGGACAATCTCTGGATATATGATGAAAGTATATATTAAACGGAAAATGACAATGAATAGTTTGAAAAATGCAAGAAGAATTTTTGGGTAGGACTCTGTAGATAGTAGTAATATGTAAGCTTCTTGCAACTTTTGGTTTTCGTCATAATGATAATGACTGTGCATATTAGTAAATCTGTGTTTGTTTTTTCTGTTATCCTGGAAGTTTCTTTTAGTGTGTTAATTAATTATTCTCATCTTGATGCCTTTGTGGACGTTACTATGAAAATTGGACGTTGAAAAGTTCATCATGTCTACTTCCTTTCGACCCTAGCGCTTTATTTCATTGTTGTTACTACTTTCATTTCCATATTTTCCTTTTCAAACTGCTTTGAGATGCATTACTTGAGCCGTGGGTCTATCGGAAACAACCTCTCTATCCTTATGAGGTAGGGGTAAGGTCTGTGTACTACATTGGGTATGTTTTTGTTGTTGACTACTTCCTTTCGACTACAGAAAATGGTATAACAAGTGCAGACAAAAGACATATCTCATACATAATTTCAGTCCCTACTCAAAAGTGTTACCACTTGTTTTGCAAGGTAGTCATACATACCAAATTGCATATCCATTATGTCCTTCAATGTGAAAAAGAGATGGGAAAAACAGTGTGAAACTGGATCAAAGACCCCAAAGGAATCCAAATTGTTCAAAGAGGCCCATAACTGAAACTCAAAACTCCACTTCCCCAGTTGAGGAGGAGGACATCCTGATTTAAAAAATTATACTGCACAGATTCGGAAGGAAAGAGGGACAGAATCAACAGGAGAGACAATAACCAGCAATTTGATTACAGTTTACAGGTTAGTGTTTGGATCGTCTCGAGACTAGGATGATATTGCAATGATGTAATGTTCGACATATGGAGGTGATTGGCACTTAATTAAAGGACACACATAGAGAAATTCCAGGTACATACCGGCTTGCAGCCCATTTGGAGGTGCATTGACAGTAAACGAGGAGTCAGCACTCAGCAGTATGTAGCAGAAGCCGGAAAGGATAAGTGTCTGCTAACATATGATGATGAAACGAGGAGTGGCCACACTCCTCCTTACGGAATTTCTTTTCGTTCCTTACTCTTTTCATTTTATATCAAGCACCATGCAAAGTTCTTATATGAGGTAATCGAAATCTTACTAACTGCTAGGTTAAAGATGTTTTGCTTTGTTATTTGTTACATTCGTCTATTTTGTATGTAGAAAAGAGTCTTCGTCACTGTTTTGTGTTAACAACTCAACTTGGTGATTTGTTAGGCTTTTCTCCTATTGTTTTCACCAAGTCGACAACGATTTAGACCGTCTTATTGTGGATCTTACAATAGAAAGTTTTAGCTCTCATGCCTACGTGAATCAGACACAACCCTGAGCCCTTAAATATGCTAATTTCTATTGGAACCAGTGTAGAAGAGTCATAATCACAGAGATTTGAAGAATGATAACTTGATATTAACAAATTTTCATTTGTTTTACATGTACCTTACAATAATAAGCCCTTCTATATGACTCTTCAGCTATGCTTATCAAGGCTCATTTGAGCTGTAGCCCACCAAATTTGACTTGCATTTTGTACTTTTCTAAACTAATTAATAAAAAGTTGACCTACACCACCAAAGAACAAAGAAAATGTCATGGATCACAATCAATTTAGATCCAATGAATTTATACAATTTTAGTAAGGCTTTTGCATGTAAAAGAACATGTCTTGGAAATTGTTGAACTGGTCAAAGTTGCAAATTTGCTGCTGCATTTGGGTTTCAAATGGTTCATTTAGTAAACCATCCAAATAATTTAGCTGAAAATCAAGGGTGTTTCTGTGGTCTTCGTCCCATTTGGGCGCGCTCTGAACCTCCTTGTCACATGGCGACAAGACATGCTCTGAGCCAGAGCTCGAGTTTGTGGTGTGCATTCTAGTCATTGACTCCGATGATTCGAAATGGAAGTAGTCGTTTGTCGGTGTCGGTGTCGATTGGGGCCGTGGTGGCATCTGTGCTAATTGTGTGGGCAATATTTTTGGTTTTATTTCTTCATCAAATTCTCCAAAGCTTGCAGTTTCCTTGTTGTCCACATTGTAATGCTTCTCAAGTGTGCCTTTCTTGTTGTAAATTCGACACAATACCCAATCATCAAGCTGCAATATATGTCAAATCACATAATCAATAAACAATTTACAAATTGTATTTTGCACTCATAATTTACAGAGATGTAAACCTTTCACTAAGCTAGGATAGAGGGAGCAAATGTGATCTCCAATAACTTTTGTCACACAAATATTTATGAATATTTGATTGTGTACTATATTACTACGCTATATACTATATTAACTTAAATTCTAAATCCGTCTCCGGAAAGATAATTAAAGATGAAAAAGGACTTACCCTCAAGTTATTGTTCTTGCCAGCAGAGCGGTCCACATTGGCGAGCCTGTACTCGTGCATAATCCAATTGGTTTTTATTCCTCTAGGTGCTTTTCCGGCATAGAACACAAGTGCCTTCTTTATCCCTAATGTTTTGGGTTTTCCCACCGGTTTATCAGCTCCGGTTGCCTTCCAATAACCGGTTCCTGCTGCTCGGTTCGGCCGTGAACCGTTAGGATATTTTCTATCCCTTGGTGAGAAAAAATACCACTCCTTTTCACCGTACAAAGCCTTTTCTGCACTTGCCAATAATATAGAAAGTTTAGAAAAAAGAAAAACAGTAGAAATAGGCAAAAAAGTAGCTCCGGTTCGGTCATAGATTTTGAAGTTGTAATTTATTTTGAATAAAAATTATTTTTTGTGAGTGGAAATCTCAAAATTCCAAAACTTGTTTGAGCTGTTTTTGGGAACTTGAAGATAAAATTTCATGACCAAAGGATATGTGAAGATAATTTTTTTTAGAAATTGATCTAAGATCTTTGATCAAATGTTAACTTAGCTCCCGTTTGAACATAGAAGTTGAAACGTGTAAATTTAAGTTTTTGAAGTTGTGATTTTTGAGATATGAAGTTGTGTTATACATGCGACTTAGTTGTAAATTTTTTATGAAGTTTTGTAAGTGAGAGTTTCAAAAACTGATCTGAATCTGAGCAGTTTTTGGAAACTTGAAAATATGTGAAATCAGATTTTCAATTTTAAAATCTGATCTAAAATTTATGATCATTGATTTTTTTTAACCTAGAATTTGTAAGTATGAAAGTTTGGAAGAGTCAAAATTACCAGGCAACTGCCATGGATCAAACTTGTAAAGATCAATTTCAGTTATAATTGATACTGCAATCGGCTGTCCGGCACATTTCCTGCAGAGATAATGCTGCACCAATTCGTCGTCTGTCGGATGGAATCTGAATCCTGCCGGTAACTCTAATTGCTGATTTCCGGTTGCTCCTTTGTTCATTTCCTTCAAATTCTCACTCTTCGTAACTTTCCTTTCCCTTTCCTTTCGATTCGATAAATCTCCCTCTTAATTTCCTCTGTTTATCTTCCTCTGATGTCTTCTCTGTTTGTTGCTGTTTCTGCTGCTGCTGCTTTGTTAGTTTCAGTTGTTTGACAAAAAAATGATCATGGGTGTGAAGTGTATATATAGAGAAAAAATGGGAGGCAAATTGCACGTGGTGGATTGAAACTAGTCGTATGTATAATAATATAAAATAAAACGTGCTGTAGAGTTTGACAGCAGAAACCAGGCAATAACAGGACCACCGTTATTATGTCGACAATTAAATATTACTCCTTCTATTCCAATTTATGTGACATTTTTCGTTTTTGACAGTCAAACAATTTAAGTTTGACCGGAAATTTGAGCATGAAATCTTCAATTTTTTTGAAATGAAATTTATATATTTGTAAACTACGTAAAAATTACTATAAGTCACAATAATTGATAATTCAAAATGTTTAAAAGATCTATGAAAAATTTACTGTCAAAAATAGACTTGTTTGAATCTCAAAATCCGAAAAGTGCCACGAATGGGACGGAGGGAGTAATATAAAGTATAATAACTAATTCATTAAAATTCAAGTATTTGAGACTTTTTGGTAAGTTATTTTTATAATCACATACCCCATGGGTTTCACAAGAATGACTTAGTTTGATTTGTTATGGAGTTAAAAAAATAAAAATTAAATTAAAGTTGTATCAAATGCATCAAAATAATAGTTAATCTTGTGACATTAAACATGTTAGTTGTCACGTGAAAAACTGAAATTAAAATATTGTCAAAAAAGGAAAATGGTCATTTTAAAGCAGACTAAAAAGAAAAGTAATCATTCTTTTTTAAATGGAGTGACTATTAAATTAAATCTAGACCAACTTTGTTCATGTAGTGTAGTCAAGAATATCCACGTATAAAAGATGAAGATAGTAGACATGAGTATGCTCTGATAGATGTGTGGGTATACTATGAGAGATATGCTTAGTAACGAAGTTTTACAAGTTGGAAATAGCTTCTGTAACAAAAAAGAGGAGGAAAGACAGACTGAAATAGTTTGAACATGTAAAAAGAGATAGAAAAACGTGTTAGAGCTGACATAGTTTTTGTTTGTTGAAGACATGACCCTTGTTAGGATAAAGATTCGGAAATTAAAAATTAAGACTGAAAAGGTTAATAATATTTTTACTTAATTTAAGAATCTAACGAAAATTATAATAAATTATTATTATTATTAATATTATTATCATTTATATCTAGTCAAATGAGATCACATAATTTTTTTTTTTTTAAAAAAAATAAGAATTTTATTTTATGAGCATTAAGTGGGGTGGGGGGGAAGGGGGAGTACTTTTAAGAAAAAAGTTGCTTGGTGATCAAGAGTCTAAGCAAGTGGGTGTGTGGGGGCCTCTTTGTTTTTAGATTGACCGCAGCCATAGACTCAATAGAAGAGTAATATCCAATGAGAGGACAACACGTGTAAAGATGTCCCCCACGTGTGCCTATGATTTTGTCACTGCTCTCGTCACTTGCTAGGGACCACTTGTAATATCTCCGTCACCAATTAATATTAATTTTTTAAAAATATTTTCTTATTTTAATTGGTACTAAAAAAAATATCTAATTTATACTTCTCATATTATTTATTCTTTTAATGATAATTTATTATAATCATATTGATATTATGATATGTTTGAACAGAGGCAAATTTATGATATTTAGTATATGATTGGGAAAAAAAAGAAAAAATATATTTTAATTATTATAACAAAAATATTTTTAACGGTAATAAATATGCAGCAAAAGTGTTTGTCGATATTAGCTAATTATTATTAGATCTAATATTGCTATAGACTTTAGTGACATTTACAAAAAGTGTTAGAAAGTAATTGTCACTAGTAATATTGCCTCTAAAAAATATATCCAATGTCAATTAAGTTATTATCGTTAATTAATTTATCGCTAAAATTATTTTAATATATTGTAGTGAAAATTGATCACCAAACTTCTAAATAAATAATTTAACATCCAATCAAATACACTATTTAATATTATTTATAGCGTGAATATCAATAAATAATGTTATACAAATTTTAAGATATATACATAAAAATTTTAAAGAAGTCGGCTGTTAAAGTAATATAATAATAATAACTATCCAATAAATGAAAAAGAAAGAAGGATTCAATAGCGGTCAGGTCAGGACAAAGAAGACCACTCGTGTGCTGCCTACCAAACCCACAATTGTCAAAAGGATATTCTTAGAATAATAATACACTTTTCATTTCAATTTACGTGATGTTATTTGATTTGATACAAGATTTAAAATAGATTTGTTTCTTCAAATTTTGTGATTTAAAATTAGTCATAAATATTGTGTGATTACAAACATCTTTTAAAAGTAAAATGAACATTTTAAAGTTCAATTATTATATTTAGAAATATGTAACTAAAAAAAAAGTCGAGTTATATAAATTAGGATGGAGGAAGTAATACTCCTTCCATCTGAATTTATTAGATATTGTTTGACTTGATCAATAATTTAAAAAGAAGGTAGATTTCTGAAATTTGTGAAATAAAACAGCAAGTCATAAATATTTGTATGGTTATAAATCATTTAAAGTACGATAAATATTTTGAAGTTAAACTAACTAAACAATATGTTTTTATATTTTAGACCGATTAAAAAATAAATGTTATATAAATTAGGACAAGGGAGTACTTAACTAGTTTGTTCATAGCTCCAAATTTTAACTAGTGGAGTAGATGACTAGTTAGTTCTTTTTACTTCAAGCTTTTACTCCCTTACATTTTTGAATATTCTTCAATATTATCGACTATTTACAAAACATTCAAAACATATGATTATTCATCATTAGAATTAAAATGTAAGTATTTGAAGTCGTGAATTTAAAAATTCGGGTGATACACATATGAAGGCGTCAATTATCCATGCCAATATAAATTTTGTGTCATCAAAGTCTTGACTCTCGATTGCAGAAAACTTGCGGAACTGCTTGACGTTGTATACACAACAAGCCCGATTCGCATCATTATGCTCAATAAAAGAAATGAGGGAAGCTAAAATCCAAAATATTGGAATTGGAAGGAAGGGAAAATTGGAAGATGAATCTTTTCCCCGGAGCTGGAACAACTTGTTCTTCCTGACCCAATTCAACGCCAAAAAAGGGCTTGTCCCTACCAAAAAGTATTCATATTTCCTGAAGAAAGCATCTGTTCTTTGATCTCTAAGAATCCACTTGTGATTAGGGGTGAAGCTAAAACAGTTCATTCGAATTTGAATAAATTTAGAAGCTTTTGCTTAAACTCACCGATTTTATTCTCTGAACTATCGAAATTTCGTATTTCTATCAAATTCTCCCTATCTCCAGATCGAGCTTGTATAGGTAGATGTTATATTTTTGCAGAAACTATTAAACATGTAATAATATTTAACTGCAAACTCAATAACTTAGACAAATTATAAATAAAATGATAAATTTAAAATTTAAATTCTGATTTCACCTCAAATCTTTAAATTCTCCTACCAACCGTGAATCCTTAACAAAAGTCCTAAGAAGGAGGGTTTGACGTCTCTAGATAAAATTGTAGCCACTCACCAGATATGCCCAACTCACAAAAAAATAAAAACGCCCACAACCAATAAAATTTGATGTTGATTGGTCAAATCTATTAAAAAAATGACTAGTAAAGTGCTAAAAAAACTGGCAAAATACTATGAATTCAAAAAAAAACTAACAACAGATTTAGTTCACCAAAAAATAAAAAATAATTGAGTTCACAGCCCTTTGACTAAGAAATTTAAGCACTTTAACAGGCCACCAAAGCAAGAAAGTTATTATTATGAAAAAAGAAACATAAAAAAGTGGTGAACCACCAAAAACTCCAAACAACGTGATGCAATGGATGAGTTATTTCTCATTTAATCAGAGATTTTGAATTCGAATCTTAGTATTAAATTTTTTTAATAGAAAGTGCTTCCTCCTTATTGGGGTCCCTACTCCCTGGGTAGCGTGAATTCGAAATTGTCAAATTTTAATGTAGATATCAAACAATGAAAAAAAAACATTATTAAAAAAAAACAGAAAAAAGTGGTGAAGTTTTCAACTTTTTTTATAGGACAGCTCAGAGATGATGTGAAGTGTTGACTGGATTATGACGTGCTCCATGAGAATATATTTGTGATACCTCCAAGGCTCCAACCTCGAAGT
This sequence comes from Solanum acaule, assembly GCA_036250505.1. Lineage (NCBI taxonomy): Eukaryota > Viridiplantae > Streptophyta > Magnoliopsida > Solanales > Solanaceae > Solanum > Solanum acaule. Next base: position 25,639 of record JAJOOR010006831.1, on the reverse strand, counting down.
TTCTTCATTACTTATTTGCTAAACAATTTGTAATTTTTATATTCAAATTTAGTTGACTCCTAAAATTCCAAACAACCCAATTATAAAATTATTTTCCCTTTCATTTTTACTTGTTTATTATAATTAAAAATGAATTTTTATAACATATCAAAAGAAAAACAATGTTTTTACTTCATGTTTTATCAATAATATTAACTACTCATTTCAAATCATATTCTCCAATTTATTAAATACTATACATCAATTAGTATGAATATCTTGATAAAAATATGTACATTTCATTTATTATTTCTAAAAAAGTGTGAAACAATTCATTATGAACAAGTAGAAGTGAACAAAAGGAGTAAAATAAATTGATGTTTCGCTCTCTTCGTAGTCTTGAAAAAGTTTAATTTTATCTCTATTATAAAAAATTATTTTATTTTACCCTCAGTTATACTTTTGATATTTATCGTTAGCAAATCATCTCGCATTTATTTTGGACCGGATGAACCATGCCCCCTTTTGTCCATACAAAAAGATTTACTTCTTTTAAAGTAACATTTGATAATACAATGCATTGATTTTTTTGAAGAAAAACTGTTGAAAGTGAATTTCAAGATTGGAAAAGCGATTTTAACTTTACCCCCCTTCAAATATCATATTTTTAATATCCAAATTGCTACACTACATGTGTCAAAATATTTCAAGAATAAGGTCCAAATATACCTATCTACTTTTGACTATGATTCAAGATTACCCCTCCTATACCTCTTCGGAGTCATTTGATGTGATATATAAGGTATAACAATCCTAGAAATAAAATGCAAGACTATTTTATCCTGTGTTTGGTTGAAGGTATTAGGAGGTCGTGATATTATTTATCCCGTCATTTATACCTTGGTGATGGGATAAGTAACCTCATATACGTGATGGAATAACTTACAAGATAACTTGTTCCCAACCTAACGACCCCTTCATGTAAGAGCTCTACCTAAGATCAAAAGCAAAAAAATGACGATACATCGATCGTTGAGATACATTAGAAATATCAATGCATCCAATGACGGTATAAAAAAAAGGTAAAAGAATTGAGCAATGTGTATAGCACAGAGGTTTTTTTTTTAATATACCCTTTTCCCCCTATAATCTTATATGAATCTTTAAAGATGCAAAAGGCAATACTAAAATTCATCATTTCCAAGCAATATTCTGTGTATTTTTGCGCCATTTCAGCTTCAACTCACTCATCAGAAATTCGAAGTAGTCGAGTTGTGTGACAATACAGACGCGCACATAAATAGTGTGTGGTACTTGAGAAGTTCATTTTTAAGAATTACAAACAACATCGGGATGGATTTAGTGAATTTACCACACATGAGATGCAGCGAACTAGCACGTTCCGGCCAAGTGTACAATCCATTTGCAGCAACTGATGAAATAGAATCTGGGATGCTATTATTAACAGTTCCCTGAATCAGGAACTAGGGAGCAGGGATACTTAATGATCCAACATTGAGCAATCTTGGAAGTATCTGCATCATATAATTGTATAAGCTACGGTTCCAGGAACGTTGCAGCAAGAAAAACTGTAAAAATAGATGCGAGGATGACTATAACGGAAACTAGAACTTCTGGTATTCCATACAAAGCACTAACCTCTCCAACTCGAGCACTAATTTTCAAAGGTACAATATCGTCAGCTCGTGTAGCACCAATATTTATAATTGCAGTAGCAGCACCTGCCTCACGCGCAGCTCTGTTGCAAAGGTTTATTCTCATGGTGTTGATAAGTTATCCAAAAGGAGAGAAGGAAATAAAAACCAACACAAAGAAGGAAAATTATGATGTGATAATCTAACAGGTATATGCAAAGAGGGAAATAATGTTCGTTTCCAGAACCATCCGAAATGATTTTCGGAAAAGAGTAAGTGAATCAGAAGGGGCCACTCTCCCAAATGAAATCTCGGGTTCTGCAATTGCAATCCTAGTTAATAAAATTTATGCTTGGTATAAGACCAATTCATCAATGATGCACTTAGACAAGAACCGAATGAGCAAACAAGTTAACACTAACCAAGTAGACCATATTTTCTTTTTATTAAAATGGAAGAGAGAAGCAAATTCTCACTTGATAAGCCGGAAAGCGGACATGGTCATCAAAGATGAACCAAGTACAAGGAAGGCATCACATCCCTTTGCAGCTTCCATGGCAGCATCTGCCCTAGATTTGGGGACATTATCCCCAAAGAAGACAACCTGTAATGGACCATATTTTAATGACTTATACTAGTACACTACGGTCGATATGACCATAAATTCAAAGGAACAATGATTAATCAAATACAACAACAACATACCCAGTGAAATCCCCACTAAGTGGGGTTTGGGGAGGGTAGAGTGTACGCAGACCTTACCACTACCTCGTGGGGTCATTATATAAAATTACTAGGCAAAGGTGAATTTATCTTTTTCCTTTATAATGAACTTTTAGAAGTTAAGTATGCCATTGACTAGGTATTGTAATAAGTAGCATAAACTTTGAACTAACTATTAAAAACAACATAGAACTTATAAAGTTTTGATATCCTACAGCGAAATCGAAAATACAGTTCCCTACGGGTTTGCACTACAAGATCCAACATTCTTTCTAGATCCAGAGCTATGATTAGCACGGAGCAAGAATAGATATATGTAATAAGTCCATATAATTTTCATTATAAATTAGCAGACTTATTACATATGAACTTTCTTCCCAGGGTATCATGTGTATAATTATGGCACATGGCAGAAATTTGAAAGTCATCTCAACCTATTGACTATTCTTATTCACCCCGGTGAAAGGATCGTTCTTCAATTCAAGAGTACTCTTTGACATATTCGTGATAACAAAGAAATCATCTTATTCAATTCTTGGGAAATTTCTTGCATTTGCTATTAATCATTCTTCATGAAAAGCCTCCTAGACCAATTTTAACCTCTAGGAAACGAAAAAACATAAAGAAAGAAAAAAGAGAAGCTGCTCCAAGTTTATATAAACTAGTTCATCACTTACGTCAGGTTTCAGAACTCCTTGGCAGCTCTGACATTCAGGAATGTAGAAATCCTCTTCCCAGAATTTCTCATCAATCTCAATATCCCCATCAGGCCTTTGCTTCATTCCAAAGCTCTTGTCTGATCGACTGTCATACTCCAAACTTTCAATAGCTTCTGCCCACTGCAGTACTATAATATTTCCAGTTCAGTTTATGCCAACGGAACAAAACAGTGAAAGATTGATCAAGAAGAAAACATGATTTGTTGTTATTCCATTTTTCCAATTTTGGGTTGGCTATTGTAATACCCCTTAGATGATGTCTCATACACCATAATCAAGGGCTAGCTGTTAAATTCTAATAATGTTGCCAAATAAACCATCGAAAACCAATGTTTGCTATACACAAGAAGACATATATAATGTCACAGCTGAACATGGTAGTTAGGCAGCTAATCCAGTACTTATTATTTGTTAATCCAAATATTAACATATGCTGTGTTATCATCCAAACTGAATAGACCCTTATTGCAGTCCAATATCAATGAATGACAGTTTTCTGCATAAACAAGGTAACACAGAGTTGTATGTAGATATAGAACACTTAAGATGTGATGATGATGGATGACAAGGCAAAGCGATTGCTGCAACAGATACAGGATTGCAGGCCAAAGGGGGAAGGTTTGGGGTAGGGGAGGAACTGATGCGTCAAGGCCCGAGGGTAAGAGAGATGGTTGTGTGACAATGAACTTGTTTTTTGTGGCAAGTAAAGGTGACAATGAAATCAATAACATTCTATGCACCAAAATGTTCCTCTTCTTTTTGCCAGACAAGTATAGGAAAAACATCGTCGGTGTTTATAGTTCTATAGGACTTGGACATACATATAGACTAGTGCCTTGTGGAACAGTGCTGAAATAGATTTCTCTGTCATCTTTCATGAAGTCAAATCAGCATAACTCAAATCAATAATTAAGCAGTGATTTCAAATCTATGAATGGACTTATATGCACATAACCAGATTAATAGAATAATTGAATAAAGATAACCTTGGGATTATGAGCCTTCACTTGATCTTGAAATAGATCTCGAGGTAGAGAAAAACCACACTTTGTACAGGCAACAATGTAGACAGTCCCATGCAATTCAAGTGGATTACTGCCAGCTCGGTGATGCAGCCTGAGAGGAAGAGTAACAAATTAGGGTCAAAAGGCTCATAAAATCAACGATAAAATGAAAAGACGAGCCAACTACCTGTCCACATTCTGTGTAATCATAAAACTTATATGGCCTGCTTTCTCAAGAGATGATAGAGCTATATGACCTGTACTAGGTTGAGCAGCAGTGAAACGTCTCCAGCCAGCATAGCTCCGTGCCCAATAACGCCTTCGCGCCTTGATTGATCGGAGAAACTCCTACAATTGGATATATAAATCAGACAGTTTGAATGTAGGCAGTAAACAGAAGCTGACTCTGTAAATTTTAATGAAAGTGGAACTTTTTCTAGCACCTAAGAATGTGGTTTAGCAGTAAATGAAGCGGGACTGTATCTTTGGGAGACCAATTCAAATCCCAAAAGACGCAAAATCACTAGGTGATTACTTCCTCTCTTCCAAAGCATTAGTGACAGAGTTACGGTACGGGTATGTTGCTCGGACTCTTCAAAAAATGTCTATGGGTGCGTTTCTGATCCTTCAGAAGTAGTACATTTTTGAAGGATCCGACACGGCTGCGACATCATTTATGGAGAGTCTGAGCAACATACTGTCGGTACCTGTGCTGGCAAGAGGTAGCAAATAACTGGTGGTATAATTGACACGCATGCAAGTTTAGTCAGCATGAGAAGAGCAAAGTTGAGGTGAGACTACACGGGGTGGTGGTGCCAAAGTACAAACAGTTTACATATCTAGATATTACTCTGGGAATTAACACTAAATGGTTGAAATGGAGAAGTGATACTAGGGTATTATGTGATAGTCAGAAGGATAGATAAGATTAATAAATGACCAAATTTGCCAGAAGGTGAAAGTAGTATGCATTGAGGATAAAACAGGAGAAGGTCCCTGAGATGGTTTGGTCATGTTCTGCATCGACCTACAGCTGCAACCGGTACATCTGGTGCATAGATGTGCAAGTGCAACTATGGTGAGTGAAGGTGTTAAAGAGGACGAGGTAGAAATCACAATAAGGAAGTTGTCTCGAAAGACCTACAATTTCTGGGATTCAAAGCACACTTAGCTAACGATAGGACATAGTAGAAGGAAAAGATCCATATAGGTGAGATCTACTAGTTGGGAATAGGTCTAACTTCTTTTTTTAATTTTTTTTTTTGGTATGATGATGACATGAATTGAGCTTAAATGGAGAAACATGAGTCATTCATAAGCCAATCCCAACTTATTTGGGACTGTTGTTGTATCATGTATATATTTCTGGAGATGACCAAAACTAAATTCATGTAGGATTTATTCTCTAAAAGAAATATATAGGTCTAGAGATGAACAGAACTAAATCCGTAGTAGACTGATACATTCTTTTTCCTCTGTGAGATATGCAAGAAATGGTATTTATAAGTGAATAATGACACTTTAATGGAACCAAGAATCACAGCACATGCCTTCAAATCACCTGATGGGTAATTGGTTTGAAACCCGTACTATAAGCTCCATTTGGGCTGCCAAGAGAAGACAGAAAAGCATTACCATTTGTCCAAAAATATCACTTTACTTTATACAGAAAATATCAGGCCCTAATACAAAATCTAGAAGCAGCACAAGCTGTAATACTGAATCGCCAACTCCACTCTTAAACACAACACAGACGTACCTCCCTATAGAAAAAGGCGAAAAGTGCAGGGAATACTCACAATAGAGTAATTAAAAAAGAAACTTCGGTTTCACACTACCGTCCTGCACTGAATCGAACAGGACATCTTGCCGCGCTTACAGATTTAATCCTCACTTGATACAATTAAGATAAATGCTCAACACCAAAAAAAGTCAAATTTTAATTTGTTTATAACTGCACCAAGTAGCAGGAAAACTAAATGTTGACAGCTTACTTTTTTTAATAAGAAATGTGTCTCCTTTTTTAGAAATGTAACTCAGCTAGGATAAGAAATTAAATATTGACAACGTGTTCTTCCCTTTGCAGTAAAATGTATTTCCTTTTGAAATGTAACTCAGATTATCAACTTCAGAGAATGATCAAACTGTTAACTGTTGAGAACGTAGAGCATGCTCATCTAGTTTTAAACCAACCTTCTGTAATCCGGAATTCCACTCTCTGTGCTCATGCCAGCTCCAGTCAATACAACAAGCTTGGTACTACAAAAAACAATGGAAAGGAACTCATCAGTAATTGATGTCATAGTGTAGTTGATATTAGAAGAAAACACAAAAGAAAGTAGTATTTTATAACTCAATTACGGCTAAAGGGACATCCAATTTGACCTACTATTAAAGAATCAGCAAATGAATCACCACTAAAGTTCTAGTTTGTAATATAGAAACTAGAAACACACGATGCCTAATAAAATTGCATGTAGGCTTATCACATAGTTGTAAATCCAGATAACAAATAAAAATACACCTACTATGTGTATTATATCACAAAAACTTTAGCTACTTAGACTCTTAAACCACATATTATTTAGCTAAATGACTTTGAAATAATATCTTTCTTCCTTTTTTTGAATTTTATGACTTCAAAATATTGAACTTAATAGCAGTAAAAAGAAGTGTGGTCGGAATCAACGGCCTTGTTATTGTTACAAATCTACCAAATGCAAGAAATAAATAGAGGGATTTGATGTAACTGATGTCACAAGTTTCAAGGGATTCTATATCTTTGATTATCTACTTAGGAAATGCTATTTCAGTTGCACTCTCTTTTGTAGTAAAACACATTTCACAATTCACATAACCTCAGCCCTTCTTTCCCTCCATTCGTTCTGCTTTTCCCTGTAATTTTGACCTTCTTTCCTATATTTAGATGCCACGTGATTGTGAATCTCTCTGTACTACATAATCTATGTATAATAAACATCTGTTATTTAAGAAGACATAAACAGATGAAATGATTGAATTGGTTCACAATTTCTTCTTGCAGCATGATTAGAAAGAAACAACAAAAATGCCCTACCGAGAAAATGGGGGAGAGGAAAGAGAGGGTCCCCGGAATGAATATGTTGAAATACATGAAACAATTCACATTTCCTTACATGAAAATATGACTGTAGAATTAGACCATTGCAGCACAAAAGGAAAAACGGCAAGCGACTAATCAAGCAAATTTTTCCAAGGACAAAAGTATTCTCCAGCACAATAGAAGTAGCTAAATATCCGCTTCTGTATTTTCCTGACCTTTCTAATCCAAAACAAAAAAAGGAGCACAATTCCTACCTTCTATCAAAGAATTCATACAAACTTTCCACATCTTCCATGCTAGGCGGGTCCGAATAAGGAACCATCTTCTTGTGACTCAAAAAATTTGAAGGTTCTTTATCTGTACAGTCTGATGAGATCTTTGGAAATGATATTCGTGCTGCTGTTTTCACAGACTTAACATATCCCTCAAAGGGGATGAACTTCTTCACTCCACTAAACCATTTCCCCATTGGATTACTTGATTGATAAGCTGTAAACAAGAAAATAAACTGCTCAGGAGCTAGAGAACTTATAAGTACATATATTACGAACTTGATATCCCTGAACAAAGACTCACCTGCCAATTCTAAGCCCAACAAATCTCTTTTATTCTTGAAGCCCTGCCCATTCAATTTACGTGTTATCACTATAATGTTATCAGTACCACCAAAATCTATATGTTAAAAGGCACCATAACTTTAATATCCAAAAGAACAGTTGCAGAGATAAGTGGAGGCAAGGGGTTCAATTGTATCCCCTTCACCATAAATCATACTGTCCAAGTAGGGAAAAAATGAACTATTTTTTGTTGTATGTATGAGGTGTAGTTGTTGCGTTAACTGTTGAATCTCAACCGAAGATTCCCGTGTAGTAATAAAAAAGTTCAAAAATTTGCTTTAAGTCACAGTTCCAATTTGCAATTGTGATATTCTAGCACTTTTTTGAATCCCCTTGTAATAAATATATTAGTCTAGTGGTCAATGAAGTAGGTTGAGAATCATGAGGTGTCAGATTTAAACCCCAATTGATGCAAAAATACTAGGTAAGCACAACCTTGATGGACAGAGTTGCTCAATATTTGTTGGTGGGAGGTAGCAAATACACCTGAAATTAGACAAGGTGCGCATAAACGGACCCTAACCCAAACTCAGTGGTTATCAAACTAAAGCTCTGCCACTTCAAAAGATTATTTAGTCATAGCATATGATTAGATTCCTGTGTAATTATAAAGAAGGTCCAAAAATTTGCTTTTAAGTCACAATTCCATTTTCCAATTGTGATATTCTAGAACTTTTTTGAATCCCCTTGTATAAATATATTGGTCTAGTATGATCAATGAAGTAGGTTGAGAATCACGAGATGTCAGGTTTAAACCCCAACCAATGCAAAAATACTAGGTAAGGACAGCTTGATGGACAGAGTTACTCAGTATTTGCTGGTGTGAGGTAGCAAATACACTCGATATTAGTCGAAGTGCAAGCAAACTGGCACCAACTCCATGGTTATCAAACTAAAAGATACACGGCTCATTTGGTCATTGCATATGATTAGATCCTTTTCTTTTATAACCATAGTGTCCGGACCAGTTTCTGCACAACTCAACTAATTCCATGGATACCTATCACCTCCCACCAACATTTGCACAACTCGACAAATCCATGGATACCTATCACCTCCCACCAACATTTGCACAACTCGACTAATTCCATGGATACCTGTCACCTCCCACCAACAACAAATACCACACACCTCTATCCACCAAGGCTAGAAATAAGACTTCTAGATTAAAAGAAATCAGGTAATGTTTTTGTTTCTATTGGGAATTGAACTTGAGACCTCATGGTGCTCAACCAACCAACGTTATTGACCCTAAGTCACACCCTTGGCTGCCATATGATTAGATCCTTCTTCAAAAGCAAAAACAAAACAAAACAAAACAAAAAAAGGAAGAAGAAAGAAAATCGAGAGAACACTTCCCACTATATGCCTAGAAATGTATCTCAGAAATCTAACACTTAGAGCAATTCGGCATAAAAACATCAACAAAGTTAACAATTAGATATAATAGCTGCCGGTTATTCACAGTTAGATTATTATAAACTTACAGAAATTGAAGGTCTGCAACAAAGTCGCAGTGACATTGACATGGCCATAGAAATGGACTATAATTTCAGATTTTTGCTCTCAATTTCCTTATTTTTAGGTTCTCTGCTGTTCCGCCATCGAACGTATCGTCTTCCACGTCGAACAATTCTCCACCGCTCACAACTGAAAAAGGGGAATTTGCAATGGTTTTTTTTCCCTCTCAGTTTATATATGTCGTTGATTTTTTAATTTTATTTTTTTGTTGTAATAGTTTTTTATTTAAAGCTTTTTACAGAGCTCCCACAAATTATACTTCTCAATTCTTATAACCTTAGATTTGAATGTGAGTGTTTTTCAAAAAAAAAAAATTGAATTAATGTTTTTTTGATTTAGTATGATAGAAGATAACTAATATGATATGCTATTTTTAAGATAATGATCAATTAATATAGAATCGATAAATAAATATTTACTCTATTTGTTTTATCATTTAAATACTTTCTCAATATTTTATAAGAATTATAGTATTTTTATATAGTTCGTAAATGTATAGGAAAACAAACGGCATAAATGATATTCCAAGCTTGTTATCTCTTTTCCGATTCATCCAACACCCTCAAAATCCACTTCTTTACTATCCCACCACTCCGCCCTCTAGAATCCCTAGTTCTGTCTTTATCTCATCTTCAAAATATTTTGCTAGATTATATTATATATATAAAAAATAAATTAAGACAATAAATAAGAAATTTATTTATTTTTCAAAAAATTAAAAAAAATATTTTCAGATTGGGACATGTTAATGTTGATAAAAACAAATGGACCTCAGTTCAGTTCATGTAAGTAAGGCAGAGGGCAGAACAAATAAGATGACCCTTCCTTTCATCTCCTCTCAATTACTATAACACACAATGTCTGCCATTTGCTCAGTAGCTTGCTCAAATCCCCTTCAAAATGGCTTCTTTCAGGGTCTCCCGAGCATATCCATTAATACCCCATTACAGTTGAAAACGAGAAACCGATCCTTAATTTTGTCATCAAATGAATTGGTTCCAACTTATTCAACGAGACGAGCACTGAATGTATCAATTTTGACGGTGTTACTGTCGATACCTTTCTCAAGCTCCGCTATTGCCATTGGTGAGGTGTTAGAGCTTGAAAGATATACGGATTCAGCTGAAGGTTTCACTCTCCTCAAACCCTCTTCTTGGAGTAAGGTTCGATTTACCCTTATTTTTCTCCAAAATTAATCGAGAATTGATTATTGTAATTGCAGCTTTCACTAATTAATCAGCTACCAAAACATATTCTGCTTTTTTTTTTTTGCTTAGATTAATTGTAAATGTAAACTATATTAGGCTATTCGGCCAAGCTTCTCTGAAGTCAAAAGTGTTCTTTTTATTTGCTCCTTACCTATCAATTTATTTGAGATAGTTTGAGTTATAGGGAGTTTTAGAAAGGAAGTCTTTTGAGGCTTGTAGTTTCAAGTAAGTCATAGTTTGGTTAAAAGTCGTTTCATTTAGGCTAAAATGAACATTTTGAAGTTAAATTGTTATTAATATGGAAATGTGGCATTCTAGTGATAAAAATTGGGACAAAGGGAGTAATATTTTAAAAAGTTTAGGTTTCTGGCCATTTTAGGGGGAAAGGTGTTTTAGGCTGAAAAAGTTGAGTTTTCAAAGCACTTTTGGGACATCAATCAAGCACAAATTGATGATTCTAATATTGACAAAAGATGATTTTCAAATTGGTTTGCCAAACATACTCAGCTACTTTCCAAAAATACACTACTTTTGGAGAATCTGACACGCAATCTTTGATATTTTTTAGAGTCCGAACAACATAGCTTATCAGTGTTGATTACCACCCTAGACTAAAATTGTTATCATGATTGATGTTGGGCAAATCCTTACTCTATCATGCACACATAATTGGAAGGAGAAAAAAATCACTCTCAGAGTTGTACCAGATGAAGAGGTTTTGGATACTGATAATGCTATTATTGGGTTCTTCAGGTTGATAAAGCTGGGGCAACTGCACTGTTTCAGGATGCAAACAAGGGATCCAACAATGTGGGCGTCGTGGTTATCCCTGTAAAAATAACAACCCTCAGCCAATTCGGAACTCCACAATACGTGGCAGACAAGTTAATTCTGGCTGAAAAACGCAAGGTCAGAATCCTTTTACTTTTGCTGTTCTTCTGTTTTCTTGCTGTTCCGAAACTACATTTACTAATGAGAAACTGCTATACTTAGCAAGTGGAAGAGTATTAATGAGGTTGAAATTCTAGTGGTTATTGTTCACATATTTTGCATTATCTCCATTTCCTTGGTAATATCTTTTATGTTGGTAAAGGAGGTGAATCATATCCGAAAGTAACAACAGCAACATATGGGGTCTGGGGAGGGTAGAGTGGACGCAGACCTTACCACTACCTTGTGGAGCTAGAGAGACTGTTTTCGAAAGACCCTCGGCTCAAGTGCAGCAAATCCAAGTACAAAGAAGAAGAAAACAGTGTAGAAAACATAGCAACTAACAAAGGAAGCGGTGTAAAGCCTACAAGAAAGGAACAAGAACAACTAAATAGTGTGATAGTTGAAACACATTAAACAACAAACGATGATAGATATCATAAGCAAGAATAATACAGCTAGTACAACAACAAACACCAACAAGCCTAAACCCTCAAAAAGCAATAACAACCCTCCACTACCTACTAACCTTCTACCCTATCCTACAATCCTATCAGCAAGTGAGATTTTTATAGTTGGACTTTATAGAAGGATGTGAAAGACTGTAGATCCCACTGAAATTGTTTGCTTCTAAGGATTATTGTCAACTAATAGTACTGTCTTTTTTACTTTTAGGAAAGTACAAAGGAGGCTGAAGTGGTTTCAGTATCGGAGAGAACGGGTGAAGGAGGTCTTCAAGTATATGAGTTTGAGTACAAGGTTGATAGCACTAGGGGAGGGTTGAAGAGGATACTTTCTGCTGCATTTGTGGCGTCTGGCAAGCTCTATCTGTTAAACATTGCTCACTCTGATGGGTTAGAAAGTCCTATTGATCCGGATAGAAGAAATACATTGGAACAGATTCTTCATTCCTTTGATATTGCTCCTTCAACTTAAATCAACATGAGCTCATTTTTTTCCCTCATTGGGCTTCGTCCTGGGATCAAAACTGAAGGTATGCCCCAGGTTTTTTTCTTTGGGGGTCCTGTGTTGTAATTCTTCTACTTAATAATACTAACCTGTTTATCTTTAATACGAGCCTCACATTCGTCTTGATGTGTAGCATGTAGCTGTGTGTGTATGACAAAAGAGTCTCAACTGGCTACTTATGTTCCGTTTTACAGGAACTTCCCATGCATAAAGGTAGTAACTCTATACACACTGACTCATGAACCTCGCGCTGATACTTTGTTCTTCCCTCAAGTTGGCAATAGACACCTCTATCACATTATCATGTTGACACCATTTTGGTCAAGCCTCAAGTCAACCAATATTGGCTGATTTAAACGTGACATAGGTTTTGCCAAAAACTGATTAATGACAACAACGCTAAACCCAGTATAGTCCCATAAGCAGGGTCTAGTGAGGATAGAGTGTATATAGACCTTTCCCGGCCTCATAGAGGTTGAGAACTGATTACATGACCTATGGGGACGATGGAAATTTCTAGGCGTTCTTCTGCCCTGGGAAGAACCAACCCAAATTTCTATGGTCTGCAGAGGAAATTGAAGATTGTCTATTAATATCTGTTCCAAAGTCTCCCTTGGTTACAATATTGCAATTCCACAAGGAGTCTCAAAAGAAATTGATTCATCTTCTATATAATTTGTCTCCCTTTTACTAAGACCATTTGATACATTCAAGGATTCTGAGTATCTTCTCAAAGCATGACTTGGTTCCAACGGAGAAGATAACCAAAACACTACATAGGCAAAAACTATATGGTAAAAAATGAAATCTCACGATCTTGGCACGACAATCGAGCATAGCATAGCAAGACACGAAGACAATAGCCAATCCATACCCATATAACAATGTCAAAGTTAATCATCTCTTCCTCAATCAAGTTGGCTACAGTGTCACCGCAATACACTGTAACCATACAAAGGCGCATTTTGGAAAATCTTGGCATTACGTTGTATAGCCTAATGACAAGATTGTCTAGTGTGTGACAGATAAGTTGTGGCAGAAATTTGTTGGGATGCTCAAATAGAGGATTGTAAACTAACTAGAACGTTAACATTCATTACTGACAGACAACTGAATCTATTAAATAACAATCTTGGAGAGAAGTTGATACGATAACATCAAATATGAAATGTTGAGTATTCATCAAAACAAGTGAAATGTCATCCCAGTGAAATGCAATAGTGAACTAGTATAGCACCCCACAAGTGTTTAGTCCATCCTTCCCTTCAAGATCCTCTCTGTCACTTCAGTTGGTGTCCTGCAACAATACATACATAGATTGGAATAAAAAAGATTGGAGTACCAAAACAACATAAACAACTCACTTTAAACTAATACTCCCTCCGTCCCATTTTATGTGGCAACATTTGATCGGGCACGGAGTTTAAGAAATAAATGAAGACTTTGAAATGTTTACCAAATTGCCCCTTCAAAAAATAGTCATATTAAAAAGTAGACTCACTTTTCTCTCTCCTCATAAATGTATGATTAAGTGGGACTAACAAGGGTAAAAGAGGAATTATACCTTTAAATACTTACCATATAAGGAAATGTGACATTCTTTTTGAGACTGACCAAAAAGGAAATGGTGCCACATAAAATGGGACGGAGGGAGTATGATTTCATGAAATATGTCATGATCCCCATCCCACCCCCACCAAGGATCGATAAATAGAAAAGGAAACGGAAAACTCCAACCAACCAACCACAACATGTGATTGGGGTTTGGGGAGAACCTCAACATGCATTAACTACGACATGTAACAACCATTTTCTCCAACCAACCACCCTTCTAGCAGCAATGTTGTTCAGATCCTTAAAAATGCTGCCGGGACCGACAAATCCCCCGAAAGTTATTCATATTTGGAGGTTATGGTACAAGCTCAACGGTATTTCTGGAGGATCCGAGAAACATAGTTTGTCAAGCCCCTCCACTCTGACAAGGCCTTAAAGACTTTATCATCTTCCTAAACCCAGTTCCTCTCGTTCCCCAAGCCCCAAGCAAGAACCCATATCTCCAACATTGGAAACCCGATCCCTTCACCAATCCAACTTAACCACTTCACCATGCCTAACAAGTAACAATGCCATATCTTCTCTGTACTTCAGGCTCTTCTAATTTCTCTTTTAGGAGGGCGCTTTTCTAGAATTACCTAACCCTCTAAACATGTTGGGCACACACGGTTTGTTGTTGCCTTAAAGACCACCATCTTGAACATAATAGATGGTGGATAATTTGTTTTCAATTAGACTCCAGTAGACACTTACTAAAAAGAGATGATCAAGAAAATAGGCATATGAAAGCATCTGAATACTTACACAACATAAACATGTCCTCCCCAACCACTTAAACAGTCACGGTCTACAGATGACAACAGTGCTTGAGAGATGGTCTCAAACAATTCTTCCGGTCCCTGAAATGTTAGCATACAATAAGAAACCATAAAGCCAATAAAAATAAGAAATAAATGCATGACAAACAACAGAAGCATTGCAAAGAAGTAACAGAGTAAAATTCTGAAGCATGTACATGCAATATTGGAATGGAAATTCAATTTTAAAAAAAATCTGGAATGGAAGGTTCTGAACATCGAGAGAAACTTAAATACCTGTCTTACAATTAACATGAATAAAACCCATCTTATTCATTTTGTTTGATTAGTCAAAAATCATTTCGGTGATATCACACAGATGATGTAAAAAATAATTTTCAAGGCGAGTGACTCAAATGGCTCAACCACCCAATGCACCCATAGCACATCTGGCTATTCCAATCATCTGTACACAATGGTATCCTCTGCCTACAACTAAAAGAATGTGATAGAAATATTTTTTAATACTTCTTTACATTATTACGGCTTCATATTTTACTCTCGTTCTGGATAGTCCAAAAAATACATAGTGGTATACTTTCCCATGCTGAGATGTTCTCCTAGCCAATCCTCTGTTCTTAAGAGATGATAATCTCTATCCTCTCCTCAGTATCATTAAAGTCGTCAATTAAAAAAGTGCAACATCCACAATTGTGTTGTGAACCAACGATATAATAAGATGTGATGTGTTCAACTTTTCCTTGTACAAACAATACTAACTCACCACCACCACCACCCTCCTCTACCTCATATTATCTATTGTTATCACACTCTGCCCCCCTTGGGAAATAACTAATGTCAGATTTTTCACCCATCAAGCAGTGTCTGCTTAAAGAAAATCAATTTGTCAAATCTGCTGGTTTTAATAAATCAAAACAGAGAACAGTGACTATGAGACTCCATGATGTTGTCTCCAAACATATATCACCAACTGCCAGCTGAAGCATCAAATAAAAGCAGCACTTCAGCAACTCTAGGAAGATTATTCCCATTACATAACAAAAAAATGGACATGTGATGCATGGCATTCAAGCTAGAGACAGATTATCTAATTATATGGCAAAACATAAAGCAAGAACAGTACAAACCATGTCGGGCTTGTACATGGCCTCACAGGCACCGTAAAGTGATTCAGATGCAGTACCAGAAACAACAAAATCTTTTGCGAGCTCCCTGCACGACAAGCATTACATCTAATAAGTAGCAATACTATAAGTTGCCATGGAGACCCTGGCAGAGTACACAAGTCCCCAAATTTTAGCAGTAGAAAGAAACGCAACATACTTTGCTCCAATAGAGTCCATTGTGCAAATAAAAGGCTTGTCATCATCTCCTAATCCAGCAATTACAGGCTGGCACAAGTATGGACCAAACCTACACAAAACCAAATGGATAATGAAGTTATAACAAGTTGATGAAGCATTGATCATGGATGACAAAACAACAACCCAGACTGGATTTAACAGGTTTTGTCCGACTAAACAGCTATTTGGAGTGAGCATTTTTTGTTTAGTTCATTAAGTCCAAATGCTAAGGTTAAGCTTGATTAATTTTTTAGCTCAAATACGAACAGGAGATGTTCGAAAAGAGAGTTTGAGAGCTTGTGTTAATTATTTAATTAACCACTTCATATGGATCATACCTCTAAAATCAATGTATGATGTCTAAAACATGTCTGCATATGGGGGCTTTGGGGGGGGGCGGGGGGGATATAGCAAGCAATTAGATTTTTTTTTACTAGAAGTAAGAACACGTCATCTGATGTGATTTCTACCCATATCTGAGCACATCCTCCTAACTTGAGTAACCTTTGGATACAATGTAGGAAATATTTTCACACTAAAGAGTCCTTTCTGCGCTCCTCTGATTTTTCTTTACTCATTCTTCACATCTCTTTGCTCTCTATTCTCCTCTCTTTGTTCTAATCTAATAAATGAAACCTCAGATCTAGTTAATTAAATGGAAAACGATGTCTCAGCCCACTCATCAGTTAAAGTCAACTTAAATCTAAGATCCAACGGATCATTAGCTAGTTTGGAGCTTGAAACTAAGGGTTTGAACTTTGGGTTCAAAAGACTTGTGGAACAAGTCACCAAACATTAGCTTCTCTTTTTTAAAAATATCTGGGCCTACTTGCACACACCTCTGCTAGTTTACCAAAGTTCTTAAAAGTCCAATTGACTCTAAAGGCAGCCATTTAAACACTAAATACTCAATTAAAAACTATCTCATCAAATCTTCAAAAATGCTATTCATATTCAAGAACATGCAATTATGACTGACACCATGTAATCTTCAGGAAGTAAACGTTAACACACTGTCAAAGAACATATGCTAGTTACCAACCTTTTCTCATAAAGCATAGCAGATACAAGACTGGCAAAGGTCTCGGGCTTCATATCCCTATCTTCTCTAAGCTCATATAGCTTGTGACGGAACATGAGGCGTTGATGCCTGAAGAAACCATTACCAAGAGCCCATATCAGTATGCATAATCCAAACAAATCAAACTATTAATACACAGATTGTAATACACCCTCTCCCTATACATAATCAACAAGAATGCATCAGCAAATAAATAAGTAAAACACCAATTTCACCCTTTATTGTCCACTACCCACACATCCAACCCACAGGTAGCCTTCCTCTTTGTCAGTAATCACTAACTCCAAACTCTCACTCAAAATATTAAATTTCTACTCCAATATACTTCTCTACTTAATGTGCTCTATAAAGCTTTCAAAAATAAAGAAATAGGTCCTTTAATAAATGATGGTAATTTCTAAAAAAAATAAAGGCTTACAACACCCAACACAATGGGGAGGCAGCAAAAATAGTACTAATAATAACTACAACTTCTACGCCTCAGTGCCAAACAAGTTAAATATATACAATAATGATAAAAATAATAATATTAGAAGTTCTCTAATAAGTCTAGAACTTGCACATATCACCTATATTGATCTTTTTCTTTCATTGTGTCCTATCTAATTTTTTTTAAAATAATTGTGGCATCCAAACCAGCTTGGGCGCACCTCAACTAATTCCAAAAGATACCTTCCACCCCCTGCCTGCACGAGGTACTAAAAACTCTGACCACCAAAACCTAGGACATATGGGAAGAAATGACCTAGTATTTTTTATTTCCGCTAGGATTCAAAACTGAAAACTCATGATTCTCACCCCCACTTCATTGACTACTAACTCACACCCTTACATGCTCGTAGTTGTCTTTAGCTAGCAAAAAACAGAATTAAAAAAAATTAGAAATTACAGTGTTTGAGTATCAGTAGCCAAGCCAGAAAGTCCAATAAAAAGCTTCTCATGTATTTTATAAATCCTCTGGAAATCAGTAGCGATTGTCTGCAGCTGTACTCCAAAACGCCTATCACTCGCAATAGCGAAACAGTTTTTCCCAACCATCGCAACCAAAGCACTTCCATTATACTCAAAGATCTGTTCATAAAAATTACCAAAAAATGAAAAATACACTATTTAATCAGATTTCAAATTCGATCTACGAAAAGAACTAGGTTTTACAACTGTACTAAGCATAAAAAGGAAAAAAAAATTGTACAGTTCATAGAACGAAGGAAGAAGAAGAAGAACTTACCGACATTGGAGAGTGATTTAGAGAAACGAATCGAAGTTTTTTGCAGAATGCTTTTGCTAATGAAGAGAGACTGAGTTTTTGATGTCTTGAAGAACACTTCAATTGCAAAGGAGCTTAATGTTGAATTTTTGGGGATTTAAATTAACAAGAGTATAGGGTCAAAAATGTCACAAAAAAAATCAATAGATATATTTGATCTTTTTCGTAAAATTCAAGGGTATATTTGACCTTTTTCATAAAGTTTAGAGGTATATTTGATTATTTTTATACAAAAGTCAGATTGTAGCCCGTAGGAAATGGGCGATACATTTGTATTTCTATGAGAAACTCGATGAAATATTTTTATACAAAAGTCCTAGGAAGTGGACGATTATTGTACTTCTATGAGAAGCTCAATGGAACCTTTTATTTATTTATTTTATGGCTAATATATGCGTTAAGTAAATGTTGAAACGACAAAATTAAAGTTCGTAATAGTATTATAACAATAACAATAATTACAATTTAGTCTCAAATAAGCTGAGGTTAGTTAAGTGAATTTTCATTTTTGTTATTTAAACACATCTATCAACTAGGTGAGCCTGTTCGAACGATTTATATGTTATAAAGATTCATCATGAATTGACAAGTTTTACGTTGGTTATCGACTTACCAACTACCGCAACCTTCCTCCTTTACTCAAACTTTTGAAGTCTCACAATAATATCAAGAAAAGTGTTATCTATTTAAAAATTAAACAAATATATTATAACATATACATATATCAAACTAAATATTCATTTACACTATATAATTACATTATTTAATTCGCAAATTACAATTTTTCATAATTCTAATCTTTGCAAAACCTGTCTCTAAACCAAACTACTTGTGAGATTACTACAAATAAATAAGTTTTAAAAATTAAAAACTGAAATGCGAAATTTAGTGAAATCGTGTCATACAAAAACACAAAAGTTATAGGGTAAATTTTAGGAATCACATAGTTTTAATATGAAATTACAATCTATCCCTCTTTAGTTTGTAATTACATTAATCCCTTAAAAAGTAACACAAACCGAATATATAATATGTAGCTTGAATACATTAAAGAGTATCTCGGATACATTATAACATAAATTGGATACATTAAAAACTACCTCGAATACATAATATGTAGCTTGGATACATTAAAAACTAGCTCAGATACATTATAAAATAAACCGAATACATAATATGTAGCTCGGATACATTAAATACTGGCTCGAATACATTAATATGTAGCTCGGATACATTAAAGAAATAAGGGATTTTAGAGGTTTTTAGAAATAGAAGGGGATATTGGAAATAAGGGAAACATAAGACGTGTATTTCAGTAATTTTTTCAAAGTTATAAGAGTATGATATAGTAGATTAAGACTTACCCTGATAAATGTATTTTATATTAGATAAAATTGCAATTATGAGTTATAATTTCTTAAAAGACTTCAACATTGACTATTTTGGTAAATATAAAAGTCGAATAAAGCTTTAAATAAATATAGTTTTTTATGGGAAATTTACGCGGTTAAGCAAATTTATACTAGAGCTTTAAGATAAACTTAAAATAAAAACAATGAAATAAACACTCTAACTGAATTCGAACCCGGATCTCACAAGTGGATCCTCTAACTTCTACCAACAACACAATGACACTTTTATGCTTTTTATGGGTGCACCGTTAATTATATCATAATTTATGTCAGTTTCTCAAGATAGATATATAACATGTAACACATCTGCAATATGCAGATGACACTCTAGTGTTTTGTGGTGCCACAGGGGAACAAATGTTAATTCTCAGAGTTATTTTCAACATCTTTAAAGCAGTTTCTGGTTTGCACATAAATTGGGGTAAGAGTTTCATATACCCAGTTAATACAGTGCCAAACATTGAAGATCTGGCAGAAAAGTTAGGGGGAAAAGTGGGTGAACTCCCAACCACATATCTGGGAATGCCTTTAGAAGCTAAGAGCAAGTCCAAGAACATATGGAGTGGTGTGATAGAGAGAAGTGAAAAAAGATTAGCAAACTGGAAAAAGCTAATACATATCCACAGGTGGTAGACTCACTTTGGTAAGCAGTGTAATGGACTCTATCCCTTCATATATGATGTCACTCTTTCCTATCCCAACCAGTGTTATTGATAAACTGGATGTTGTTAGGAGAAACTTCATATGGAAAGAAAGTGAAGACAAGAAGAAATATCATCTAGTGAAATGGGAGGAGCTACTGGAAAGCAAGAAAGGATGGGGCTTAAACATTAGGAAGCTAGACAGACATAACAAGAGTCTAATGATGAAGTGGTTATGAAAGTTTGCATCTCCAGAAGAAGCTCTATGGAAAGAAGTGATCAGGTCAAAATATGGCATGCAAGATAGATGGATGACAGAGGAGGTGACAACTCCTTATAATTATAGTGTATGGAGATCCATCAGGAAGCTATGGCAACTAGTTTCAACAAGAACAAGTTGCAAGGTTGGAAATAGAGAGAAGGTGGCTTTGTGAAAGGATGTATGGTGTGGGCAATGACCTTTGAATCAAACTTTTCATGAACTTTACAACTTATGCCAGGCCCAAGATGCTACTGTGGCTGAACTATGGACAGGACAAGGTTGGAATCTTCATCTAAGAAGGAATTTAAATGACTGTGAAGTGAACTTTATAGCAGATTTTCAGAATACAGTCCCTCAAAATCTCAACCTTACAGAAGAAAAGGACAGCTTGGTGTGGAAGGTGGATAGCAAAGGTATTTTCACTGTCAGGTCTGCTTACAAAGATCTGACAGGAACAAATACTCAGGAGATAGGATGGACATGGAGAATGATCTGGAAGACCAAAGTGCCTTATAAGGTAAACTACTTTACATGGTTACTGACAAAGGAAGCAATCCTCACTCATGAAAACCTTAACAAAAGGATACATAACCTATGCTCTAGATATGCTATCTATATGAAGAACAAATAGAGACAGTCAACCATCCCTTTTTGCATTGTAAATGAACAGACCAACTGTCGCAGATGTTTTTACACAAGAGGAAGATCATGTGGGTGAAACCTGGGAGAATTAAAGAAGTGCTAAAAGGTTGGAACAATGATGGAAATGCAGGAAGAAAGGAGGAGAGATGGAAGATGGTTCCCACATGTATCTGGTGGACCATATGGAAAGAGAGAAATCAGAGACATTTTGAAGGCAAAAAGAGCAACATACAAAAGATCAAGATAGACTGCTTAGGCCTTTACTATTTTTGGTGCAAGTAGCTATAGACAACACTGGAAATGTTTTTAATGCAATTGACTGGTTGTAATTAGAATTATTAGGATTTTGTAAAGAGAATTTTGTGATGGGGGACTACACTTTGTTGTAGTACACCAATGGATATATAGAAGTAAAGTTTACCATTCTCAAAAAAAAGAAAGATCAAATGCCATTAGTCATCATCTCAATAATGACCAAAATAAGAATTTACCAATAATTGAGACCAAAAGTGCTAATATCCATATAAATTATACATAATCAAACCTCGTCCCTATAATCCAAAATAGATAAGAGGAGTTTAATTCTAAGATGATATACACCTTCACCTCCAAGTTGTTCGAGTCACTATGGGAGCAAAGCTCGGTTTCCAAAACAACCACCCTTTTATCTACCATGTACAGCTAAACAGATGACATGTTACAAATGGTTAGCATTTCACAGGACATCAGGTTCTTCAACTGAAGAAAAAACTCGGTTTTTATTTGTTAATAATCGAGAAATCTCTGAGAACCAGCAGCACAAAGATCCGAAATCTGGTGGATATTGGATTCATCCCTTATTCACTTAGCCAGTCATGTGTGTCTAAACTCTCACATCATGTGATGCGCTCTTACCATTAGACCAGCTTTGTCGTTTTTTCCACCAGGTTATTCACCAACAGCCCACAAACACATTCGTGAGGTCTCAATTTTTTCATGTCAGTCAAATGGTACAGAAACTAGTTCATTTTGCGAAGCTCAACATGAAAAGAAGAGGACAGATGCTTCATGAAGTGCCAGACCCAAAGCTTACGTTATTGCTTAAAGTGCTAATAGGACTCTCAGCACGCGAAGTTTTGAGTTTCACAAGGTTTATATGATCTCCGGCAGCCAAAACATTCCCAGGAGTTTGAAGTATCACAGATTTAACCCTGTTCGATACCATTTGACAGCTACTAGATTCCTGCTTCGCTCTAAAAACGCCCCATAAGTAGTGTTTGTGTTGGAATCCTGCCAACCAATTTCATCAAACAACTTAACAATGAAATCAAGATCTAAGCTTTGGTGTATCATCGAGTGAAAACTTACTCCAGTTATGCAGGGGAAGTTCTGTGGATGTGAAAACCAACAGCTCTGCATTTGTCATAACTGCTCGGAGAGCAAGTTCTTCACCAATCATTTCCTCAATCAAATGATCAAAATCCTGCTCGTATCTGTACTGAGAAAAATAAAATGTCAACAAAGTGAATATGACGAAAACTATGTGTAAAATGGTGAAAATATAAAGTAATTACCTTGCATCCGAAGGAAAGAAATACAATGCAATGTTATCATCTCTAGGCTCTAATGTATTGAAACTCTTAGGCCATATATCAGATTTCGGAAGCATTTCCAAGTGAAGCAAAAGTGAAAATAACTTTGCTTCTTCAAAAACCTTTTGGCATGCTTTGACTGATAGGTGAGCAACAAGTCCATCAAATGTCTTATACTCTTTGTTCCATATGTTAAAACTACCCCTGCCAGAAAAAAGTGCAAGAAAACGGACATTTTCATTCACAATACGACAGGTCAATATTGATGAATTATCACCCAAGTGAATAATCTGTGAGATATCTCCTCACCTCCAAATAGGATCAAGAACAGGTTGTGCTTGTTCCATGACAGCATGAATACAGTTTTTCTTATCTATCAGAGACGTAGGATTAGACTTCTTATCTAAGTGACTATGCTCTACCAAATCAATTCTAGGATGTTTCTCAACATCTTTCTCGGAAGACTTATTTTGAACCGCCGTTAAATCTACCTCAGCAATCGATGGAGGAATATCAAGTTTTGCTTCAGACCTTGCTTTAAGATGTCTTGAACTAGTGCAATTTTCAGGTAAGACGCCAACAGAATTCATGATAGTGAGTTCATTTGGCACCTTCACCTCACAATCATCACAGACCCAATAGACAAATTCATCAAATGTACTGGGAACTTTATCAAGGCAGTAGCTGAAAAGATTAAACATGGAATATTAACAAACTAAAGAAAGACATGTAAAGGTTAACCTAAAACCATTATCAGTATTTAATGACAACCATGAAACTCAACTTCTTGGTAAAATTCTCAGGGTCAACTTCCAGGAGCATGAGGAAGAAGCATGGGAACTACTGATGCAAATAGATAGCTGCAGACAGGCAAGGCTCCCGGAGACGAGGCATCTTTAAAGAGGCCTAGATACAAAGGGACACATGAACTCAAGGGGCTCACCTCTTTTGATGTTAAGATCAAAAGTGATGGGAGGAGAGTTCGGGGAAAAGATGGCAACCTTTTACAGTGAAACTCAAATTGGTGACATGGAATGTAAGGGGATTAAACAATAGGGTTAAAATAAGAATTATGAAGAGCCTTATGTACAACTGAAAGGCTGATATCATTGTCTTCAGGAGTCTAAGTTGGAGGGGGATGCAAAAGAGATTGTCAAAGAGTTACAGGGAGGGAGATGGGTGAAATTTTCCTGCCTAGAAGCAAGTAGCACTAGAGGGAGAATTCTGATGTTGTGGGATGATATAGCATGGAGAGGGGAGACTTTGGAAATTGGATTATATACTCTTACTTGCAAGTTTGTCGCACTTCTTCAAGACTTTTGAGTGCCACGTAACGGGTGCCCCAAATTGTAATCTGGAAAGGGAAAATGAGTGGGAGGAAACATGAGTTGTTACGGGACTGTTGGAAGGGCCATGGGCTGTTTCTGGAGATTTTAATGTGACAAAGTTTCCTTCCGAACAATGAAATTGCAAGAGAAGAACTTCAGCTATGGAGGAATATTCTGATTTTATAGAAGGTTCTGAGTCAACTGGCTAATCTGGATGTTGTACAGGAGAACAAAATTCCGACAGAAGCGGAATCACTACTGAAGGCTCTTCTGATGGAACATGGAGAATACATCAAAAATGAAGAAGTTTCACGGAGACAAAGACCCAGAGCCTTATGGGCTCAAGGAGGGAACAAGAATACCAACTTCTTTCGTAAAGTGGCAAATGATCATAAGAGAAATAGTAATATAGAGCAACTAGTAATTCAAGATGAACAAGTGGAAGATCCAGTTGGAATTAAGGGGGGAATATTTGATTTTTATAGGAAGCTTTACTATGAGACTCGGGACCGGAGACCATCATGCAATTTTATCATTTGCCCAGTCATCACTGAAGTTGAAAAAGAAGCTCTACAAAGGGATTTTGATGAGCAAGAGGAGTATACATGTCTAGATGGCTACGCAATGAGTTTTTTCATCAAATGTTGAGAAGTACTGAAGCAGGACAACATAAAAACTTTCAAGAATTTCCATTCTCATGGAGTTATTGAGAAAAAATTCAACACAACTTACATAGCTTTGATTCCTAAGAAGACAGGAGCCAAGGATTTAAGAGAACTTAAACCTATAAGCCTTATAGGAAGTATGTACAAGCTACTACCAAAGGTTCTAACAGAGAGGTTGAAAAGGGTCATTCGTAAGCTGGTGGATGTTCAACATATGGCTTTCATTGAAGAATGCCAAAATAATGGATGTCCTAATTGCCAATGGAGAAGGTGATTCCAGAAGCTAGACATTGGAAAGGCCTATAATCATGTCAATTGGGAATCCTTGCTGAAGTTGCTCTCTGTGAGAAATATATGGGGAAGATATTATTGAATTGTGTATCTAAATTGTTACATTGAGACCCTATTTATAGACAATACATTGAAATCCTTTTCTAACTAGGATTCCTATTCCTATTCTTCTTCCTATTCTAAGTAGGAGTATATGTACATATTTCTATTCTAACACTCCCCCTCAAGCTGGTGCATACAAATCATAGGTACCTAGCTTGTTACAGATGTAATTAATACGAGGACTTGTGAGGGACTTGGTGAAGATATCTGCAAGCTGATCATTTGACTTCACAAATTTCGTAACAATATCTCCTG
>JAJOOR010006830.1:0-33963 GCA_036250505.1 Solanum acaule | reverse complement strand
TAAGCTTGCTTAACAAGTAATCTCTTGCATGGTTATAAGTTATAACTCCCTCCTTCATTTGGAGGGGCAAAAGCTTTAAATTATTTCTGGCACTACTAAAAACTTCTGTTGACCATGTTTTACCCTCTGAAAAGTAGATAAATGGAAAATAAAACCAAAAAACAAAATCAATGAACAAGGGAATTGACTGCTTGGTGACCTCAGATAAGGTACTGGTAAATGTTAAAATTATTTCTTGGTTAGGGGTGAAAAAACTTTTAAGCAGGCTAGCATTTGATTATTTTCTTCCGTTGAAAGACAATTGTTCCTAGTTCATAAAGAGCATGTCCTGCAGATGATTATTTTTGTAATGATCTTAGAGGATCATTATTTTCAGTCTTAAATTTGCTGGAAATCATTCTATCATTAGAAAATGAGAAAGCAGTTTTTAATATTTCACGGCCTACTGTTCGCACCTGAAGGTTAACTGCAGGTTCCCTTGTCACAAAAAGAAATATTTCACAACCTAATTGTTGGCATTCACTGGAAAATTCTCAGATTGGGCAGCTATTTTGACGTGCTTAATGACCATAAAGGGCTTATTGCATGAATCAAAACATCAAAGGAGGTGGCTATGGTCTTCATGCTGCATTGGCATGATAGTAGCAGTGTTTTGGTTGCATCATATGCTAAGGTGAACTGCTAATCACAATAGAGTTTTTATTTACTTCTAATTATGGTTGTTTAACAGCCACTTTTGGCAAATGAAACTACCTAAACAACTGAAATTAAAGGAGTAACCAAACGGAGACTTCAATTTTGCCTATTGCATTCCTACAAATACGCTACCACCACCCCCTTGCCCACCACAGTTGTAATAGTTCCAGTTTCTTTTTCTTGTAATGATCATTCCTTTATATTGACAACTAGTCTTTGGCCATGTGTTTTGTGTTTGTACCACATATCAAAATGAGTATACAATTTAAAAATATCACATGCATATAATTAAACATTATGTTTTGAGTTATGAAAGTGATCATTTTTTTGGCAAATAACTGGACGATTTTATTCACAAAGTAACAGTTGAACAGCTCAAAGAAGGAGAAAAACACAAAACAGATCAAAACTGCAACTAAGCAACAAGTTCCAGCCCTTACTAAATGACTACCCTGCTACATCAGCTAAGGGTAAAAATTCAAACTATCTAACTTTTGTTTCACTCCTCTGCTTCTGTTGAAAGATCCCGGTATTCCTTTTCCTGCCAAATATGATATGTAGCACAGGCCAGGCACATTCTGTATACTTCTGCAACTGCACTATTGCCTTTATAGAATGAGATAGTCCCTTGCAACTCTTCGTGCCACTCCATGGGATGCCTTGTTATTCCTTGCCAGTCTAGTACCTGTCTCCAAATTGTTGAGGAGACCACACACTTCAAAAACAAATGTGCCACACTTTCATCAGCTTGCTCAAGGTATGGGAAGAGGAAAGTAATAAACAAAGGGGTCTATACTATTACTGTTCGATTAGCTTCAGTTCAACTAAATTGTCGCTGGTACCTCACAACTGTATATGGACCAAATTGCAAAATAGAGAGGCATGATCTATGGTGGAAAATTGAAGCAACTGGCAGAGTATCTGCAGGACATTGGGTGGTGTATGAATATCATAATATTACATGGTATTGTACAAAAAGAAGAAACAACAACAGACTCACAAGGGATATGCTCGGTTTTCAGATTTCATTGATGAGTTGGAGCTCATAGATCCTCCCTTCGGTGGAGGATCCTGTTCTGACCCACCATCCTGGTAGGAATTGCCAGATGTACAGTTAATGAATCCTTGTAATACAAATTCTTTCCTCTGACGATGTCTACGAACTGAACTGTCAAGATTTACTGTTTACCTGGACAAAAGAGGATAATCAACAGATCTCTTCAGGATTCGATATGTTCTTATTCTCAACAAAGTGGAATGAGACATTCAAAAATATTAGACAAGCTGTGTTGCCCAGGCTTTTTCTGATCATACTCCCATTTCATTACAATGTGGGGAACGGGGAGATCCAAATCATATTTCAAGTTTGTAAACTGGTGATTGGGGGTTGAAGGGTTCACTGATAAAGTGAAGTCGTGGTGGTCTTCTTTGAAGTTTATGGTAGACCCGATTACATCCTTCAAGCTGAAGCACTTAAATGGGAACTAAAGGAATGGAATTCTACTAATTTTGACAGCTTGAGGAAGAAGAAAACTAAGCTCTTGGATCAAATGTCAGAACTGGATAGCATTCAAGAACTAAGAATTCTAAGTGAAGAGGAATTGATACCGAAGGTTGGCTTATTCATGGAGATAGAGAAGAATGCAAAAATGAAGAGATAGCTGGGAGACAGAAGTCAAGGTTGCTATGGCTAAAGTAGGATGATAGAAACACAAATATTTCCCCAACAAATGGCAAATAAACACAGCTTGTAGTAAGTTGTGAACCTGTAGAAGATCAAATGGCTATCAAAAGGGAGGTAGCCTTTTATTAAAAGTTATATGATGAAATTGAAGATTAGAGAACCGATTCACCTGTCTGAAGTGCCCTAAAATCAATGTGGAAGAGTAGTAGTGTCTACAATGACCATTTGAAAAGAACAGGAGATATTAGACTGTATCAAGAATTCAAGATGTGTGATAATAAAACACCAGGGTTCATCAAGTGTGACCTTATAATGACACTTGGAAAATTTCCACTCGAGAAAGTAACTCGACATATGTGGCTCTAATTCCTAAAAAGAATGGGCTACGGAGCCAAGTCATTTTTGACCTTTCAGCCTAATAGGAAGTGTATACAAGATTATCT
This sequence comes from Solanum acaule, assembly GCA_036250505.1. Taxonomy (NCBI): domain Eukaryota; kingdom Viridiplantae; phylum Streptophyta; class Magnoliopsida; order Solanales; family Solanaceae; genus Solanum; species Solanum acaule. The sequence continues at coordinate 31,140 of JAJOOR010006830.1, read as the reverse complement.
CCAAATTGCTTATAGAGACTCCAAGAGACTCAAGAAGGTGATACACAACCTGGTGGATAGCCATCAAATGGCATTCCTTAAAGGTGGACGGATAATAGATGCGACACTAGTAGCTAATGAGTGTGTGGACACCCAAATGAAAGAGAGGAATCCAGGGGTTTTGTGCAAACTAGATATCAGAAAGGCTTATGATCATGTAAATTGGGCCTTTCTGATTAAGAGGTTGAGGGATATGGGTTTTGGTAACAAATGGGTCAACTGGGTCTTCTTCTGTATCATACTAAACGATTCTCAATTTTGTTAGATGGAGCACCTTAAGGGTCTTTTTTCTCCCGAAGAGGATTGAGATAAGGGGATCCCCTCTCTCACTTTCTCTTCATTATTGTAATGGAAGGGCTAAAAAACATGATAAGATTAGGTAAACCAAAACAATTGGTTAAGAGGTTTTAATGAGGAAGCAACATGGAAGTTTCACACTTCTTATATACTGATGATTCCTTGGGTTTTCTTGACTCTAAAGTGGAGTAACTTAGGCATTTGAAACTCATGTTAGCAGTATTTGAAGCGATGTCTGGGCTACAGGTGAATTGGAGGAAGATCTTGCTTTTTCCAATAAATGGCGCAACAGGAATTCAGGCTTGGCTGTCTTGCTACTTTCTATTTAGGCATTCCCCTGGGATTAAAAACAAATCGCAGGAGATGTGCGATGGAGTTCTTGAAAGGTTTGGAAAAATGATTGGCTCGGTGGAACTGCCAATATCTATCTCTTAGTGGTAGGGTGATACCGAAAAACACAGTTCCTTACTTATTACCCTACTTACATGATGTCATTATTCCTTTTGACTACAAAAATTGAGAGATGACTTGATTCTTTGAGGATAACATCATTTGGCAAGCTAATAGAGATAAGAGGTGCTTTCATTTGGTCTAGTGGAAAACTCTCACCATTAGCAAGATGGATGGGGGCTCAGGCATAAATTGAGAATGCACAATATTTTTTTGATGAAATGGTCAAGTGGAAAACTCTCACCACTAGATGGGGGATTAGGCATAAGAATTTGAGAAATCACAATAAATGTTTATTGATGAAATTGTTGTGGAGATTTAGTTTGGAAGAGCAAGCATTGTGAAGGAGAATTTTGAGAGAAAAGTATGGAGAAGAGGTTAAGTGGTGCCCAAGAAAGGTAATTCTGCTTATGGTGTCAGTGTATGGAGGTCTATTAGAATTTTCAGGCTTTCTCTTGTCAATAATGTTAGGATAAAGTTGGCAATGGGATAAAAACTTTCTTATTTTGAATGACAATTGGATTGGGCATGGACCACTAAAAGGTCTTTTCCTCTACATTTTTAGCTTGAATTAACAATCCGAGGCAACTAAGTCCGGAAACATGGGTAGAATTAGGCTTTTGAAGTCTGTTTGATGACTGGAAATGAGTAAAATAGCTGAGTTCTTCAAAATTTTGGTTGATTTCCCCAAGTACAACAGCTAATGAGGACATATTAATATGGTAGAGCCTAGAGGCATGGAAAGGTGATTGCACAGCACAGTCAAGTCAGCATACATATTTCTGAACCAAACTGGACAGCAGGGGGATTAATTGACCTTAAAAACACATTTGGAGAACAAAGATTCCTTACAAGGTGGCATGTTTTACATGGTTGGTTGCAAAAGAAGCATGTTTGAGTCACAAGACAATTTGATGAAAAGGGGGTTTCAGCTGTGTTCAAAATGTTGTCTGGGAAGGACTCAAAAAGCACAAACCCTTTTTTTTTTCTTTCTCAAAAAAAGAGAGCATAAATCCTCTCTTTTTACACTGCAGAGTTACTGATCTGATGTGGCAACTATTTCTGAACATGGAAGGAATCAAGTGCACTATGCCAAAGACTACTAAAGAGCTGCTGGAATGTTGGAATAACACTATTGGAAATGTCAAACAAAGACGATAGTGGCAAACAATACCTGCCTGCCTGTGATGGACTGTGTGGAAGGAAAGAAACACAAGGTTCTGAAGGAACCTACAACTCAGTACACATTATTAGGATGAACTATTTGCTCTAATTTTACTTTTGGTGTACTGAAGAACTCCTAGATATGCTGAATCCTTGAATGAAATTAATCTAATATTGGTAAGAAGAGCAAGGAGATCTTTTTGCTTTCTTTTGGAATGTAAATATGATCTGCACATCCTTTGTGGAGCTGATATATGTATAAGGGAAATTTTCAAAAACATTCCTAGAAATAAATTGAAATGCCAAGTAAAAATCATCAGAAAATCTAAGAAGAATCAACAAGGTTAAGTAAAGAATTCTACAAAGAGAAAAAAGAAAGACACATTTTAGTAGCAAAATCTAATAGATCATATCCAGTAAAATGCCCAATTTTGTTACTCCTTTCCCTCAACAGTTTCAAAAAATTGGTATGCGAAAGGCAACACAGAATTAAATACAACTCTGATTAAGGTGCAACAAAGAAGGAAAGATGTTTGTCTTTTCTAGTACTCTGCCGTTTCACCATTGACAACCTCCTTGAAAAATGTAATTTTAAGGAAAAATAGATGTTTCCATTACAATGGTTTGAATAAGAGAAGATGGAAGCAATTCTAAGGCTTTGGAAGGCTGCAGTAATGCAATTTATCAAGGAGTTGAAAGGGTGCAGCCATGAATCAATGCAACTTTATTATTTACTTGGTCTACTTTAGCTGTCTTCCCGCAATTGCCTTTTCATTTACCAGGAATTGATTGTAGTATAAAGTTACAAGTTTATTTATCATTTATTAGAAGATCAAATTTACTTTTTGGTACAAATATTTTGGAAGAGTTCAAAAGAAGTGTAGCATGGTCGTCCCAATTTTATGGAAATTTGGTGATTCAACTTTAGTTTTAGAGATTTTTTACTTTGAGTATATTATGATATGATGATGAATCCTACTTATCTGTTAAAAATTCCCATCATATTTCCTATTATCGTTGATATGCCTGTGTTGTATCACTTCAGGCATATCCATGTAATAAATAATTGAATGCCTATGCACCTATGTCATACACTTGTCGTTGCCTGCATTCATCAATTTGGATCCTTGGGCCCTACAAAGCTGTTGTTTTGACCTACATTTTGCAGGTTGGCAAAGTTTAGATGGGATGTTGTATGGCTACCATTAGGTCCCATTAGGTAAGCCTGCTTGACTGTTTCCACATTCTTAATTACTCCTTTTGTTGAAAAACTTGCATTGATCTTTGAAATTGCAGTGGAGCTGGAGTGTGCATTTACGTAGAGTATTTACTAAATGTGTCTTCTGAAGAAGTGAGGAAACTTAGAGGATATATGTATGCATATAAAGCCAGGTAAGAGTGCAGAGGATGTGTGTATGGACCCTTAATGCCAGTTAAGAGCTTTCCCTAATCGAATTTTAATACTCGTCTAGTTCCATGATATGATAGCCCTCCTTACTAATTTTCTTGGTGTATGACGGGAAAGGGCTGAAACTAGTGGCCAGAGCTCTTCTATTCCACTCTCCTTCCCCCCCACAAGGGGCTTATATATTTCACTGTAAATCTTCGTTCCTGGCACTCAGAAAAATATACAGTCTTTGGTGGAAATTTTTTGTTCTTTTGGCTGTTTGAAAATGTTATGAATGCATGTAAATGTTTGATTGGGAGGAACGTTTTATTTCTCTATTATGGACAAGTGCTTTTGTGGGACCTTCCTTGTCAGCACACCTTCTCCCCTACGTTACCCTTTTGCATTTTTTCTGTTTTTTTTTTCTTTTTTTACAGACACTCCTCTGTTGTAACACAATTCACTCACTTATTTTTGGTTTGATTTTCCATTCGGTGTTTAGTACCCATATTGGAGTTAAACTAATTCAGTTTCACGCTAGATAGGGTTCCATTCCGAGGTAGCTACCCCTACCAAGGATTTTTCCATACCCATGACTCGAATCCGAGACCTCCGGTTATCCACTGCACCATATCATTTGGTGATCAGTTCTCTCTTTCACTTGTTTTTCCATAGCTCTTTTTTTAAAATCCCATCTTCCATTGTATAAAATAATGGATTGAAAAAAAAAATCACTTGTTTTTCCATAGATCTTTCTCTACTTGTTCCTAGGAGTGTTTAATTACGGCACAGTTCGGATTATATTACTCTTCAAAGTTTTGGTTTGAAAATTTTTATTTTCACAAATATTATATCATTATCACACCAAATTTTTTTTGGTCTTATTATCGCATCAAATTAAATTAGTATTGTTCAATATTTTAAACTTAAATTTTGGTAAAGTGCCATATGTATATATATATATGGTAGAGAATAATGGTTATGACCTTTTAAAATAAAAACTACTCAGTTACATTATATTAACACTTCACTCATACATACATATTCAGGGAAAATAAAAGTAATTTCCAAGATGACATTAAGATTTGTTTTGTGCTATTTTATAATTTTAGTTTATAAATATATGTTAACTCTAATAAACAAAGGGTGCATTGACGTAAATGATAATGTTGTTGTCATGTGCCAGGGGCTACTAGTTTGAGTTTTGACGTAATTGATAACGTTGTTGTCATGTGCCAGAGGCTACTAGTTTGAGTTGTGAAAATAACCTCTTGAAGAAATAACATGATGAATAGTAATATATTTTAAATTCAAAAGTCTAGGTGTAAGTTGTACATCTTATTTTTAATTGATGATTCCAAATAAAATTTTCAAGAATATACATACACTTAAAATTTATCACTGTAAGTACAAAGTCTGTTAATAATTAATTATATCAAGGGTACCTTGGTTGATGTATCCATGAATATTTAGTTTGTTTTAATTTTTCAAGTTTTGATTGATATTCAAAATAGTAGGATAATTCTGTAAAATATAGGTTCTTCATTTAGTGAGTTAGCAAAACATGATCAACAATTAAACGGAACTTCTAATTTATGTCTATTAAGTTGGTATATTTTATTATTCAGGCATAATTAATTTTTAATATTATATATTTAGGTGGCACTGCTTAAAAAGTTAAAGTTTATTGATACAAGGCAAAACAAAAAGTAATAAAGCAAAATATTTGAGTGTAAATGTTTGATTATTATTATTTGATGGTATGCATGTATGTATGTATGTATGTATATGTGACATTGAAATTGCAATTAGAATATATGGTAGGTAGCTAGGACAATGTTAAACCAGAGGAGAATGTGACTCCAGCCAGGTTTGAGCCTTTCATGTTGCAATCAGGTAATGGAAGCCAGGCCCAATGATTGTTGTTGTTGTTGTAGGTTAACCAAATAGTTTCCCATGTACCCTCAAGATTTGTCATCAAAATTGCCCTTGTTTTGCCTTGTGTTTTTTGCATACACCCCATCATAGCACCATATGGTTTGCTTATTTTATGGATCAACTCATTTGGTGCTGTTGATACAAATTCCCAATACCTCCCATTATTTCTGCTCAAACCCCATAACTCTATTCTCTTTATCTTTCTTTTATTACTACTATTATTGACTTTGTCTGATCTAATAGTCATCATATTCCCATCACCATAGACGTGTAATAGATCTATGGAATTCCCCCAACTAAATCCAACGGCTAATCGATGATCTTCGGCGGCATGCTGCTCATTGAATGTTGGTCTGATGACAAGCGGAGTAGTAGTGATAGTAGTGTTGCATTCATAAGGTCGCACAACGCCTATGATAACACTTCCGTTTCTTCCATTAGATGCACTTAAGAATATAAATTCATCATCCAAATAGTAGTCTTGGCTAACAACCTCATCTCTTCCCCAACAATATTCCCATCTTTCAACTCTTGAATTATACTCAAATAAAGTTGGACGATTTTCATGATATTCAGCAAACAAGAATCTAAAATGGTTAGGGCAGTGAGGGCAAGACAATAATTTCATACCGGATCTTCGCCACGAGGATGTACCACGTGGACCTAAAGGACTTGGAGGGATGTTTTTGACAACCCTAGTCATAATATCAAGTGACATGAGTTGTTGTGTATTATTCAAAGCAAAGAGGAATATATTAGCATTAGCAGTCAAAAAGTAGACATCTTCACCTGGTGGTACCACTTGTTTCAACATATCACATATCAATATATTGAACCAACGATTGGAAGAATCAGCAAAACCATAGAGAAGGGCTTCACGACGCCAACGTTTTTTATAAAGGAACAGCCACGTGGCGGAGCTTGATTGATGATTGTAGTTACGAATGAAGTCTCCATCAGAAATAATAGAGAAAATGGACTTATTAACAGATTTGAGTTGGATAATCTCTGGCAATGAAAGTTGAAGGATTATATATTGGATTAGTTCAGATGGAAGTAAACAAAAACTGATGGCCTTTGTAGAGGCATGACTTTCCATCAACATTCAACAACTTGTTTTTTTTCTTCTTTTGATTTTTGCAATGGCAGTGAAATCATATATCATATATTTATATAAAAGAGAACCTTTGGCCAGCCTACATGGCACCACCACAAGCTAGGATTTCCTTTCAAATTTATTTATTTTCAAAAATAGTCTTCCCCTTTTTTTGAAAACATGTGATTTTTATGAAAAGTTGTGACTTTTATGAAGAGTTGCAACTTTTAGTCTTTTATGAAAAGTAGCGACTTTAATGAAGAGTTGTGACTTTTATGAAAGTTTCTGACGTTTTCGAAGGGTGCAACTTTTCCAAATAGTTGTAATCTTTCTCACAAGGCACAATGAACATTTGTTCACACTATCCTTTGTTGTCTATAAATAAAGGGATTTCCTCTCATTTTAAAACAACGAAAATTCTGCACCTCTTCTTCTTCTTCTTCTTTCTTCACAATTAAATAATTGTGTATGTTGCTCCTGTTGAGTGGCTCACTTACACCATTGTTTATGTTACCGATCTTAATATGTATTTTTACAGTCATTAATTTATGTATATGTTATTAAGGATAAATGATAAGGTGTAATAATTTTCATTTTCCTTTACATTATTAATGTTTGTTACAACGTAATCTTGTATGTAAGATTAAATAGTTTTTTAGTTTTAATGCCTAATAGGTTTTAAGTATTATTTTATAAATTTCATGATATTAAATTTCCGCGCGAAAATTTTACTAGTTAAATAATAATGTCATTTGTTGATAAGTAATGATTAGTGGAGAGGACAAATGAAGTTTAGGGGGCTGGGCATCCTATGTGGAATTGCCGTCAAATGAATGGTGGAGAAAGATTAATGTCATTTAATACTTATTTTCTTAAGTAGGTAACATAGTGACTAATAATACAAATATTTAAAATGATTTTCAAATTCTATGAATTTTGTCCTAGGCGTGCCTTCATTAGTCATATAGAGATAGAGTGCTTGCAAAGGGTTAAATAATTCATAGACGGGGCAGGGGGCATAATATGGACATAACCCAACTTTTAAACAAGTATTATTGGGTGGAAGGAAAAAATACTTAATAGAATAATACTTCACACCTCAATCATGCCGTCTTATATAGGTAAGTCTCAAATTTATATTATTAATATTATTATTATTATTATTATTGGTAATAATCATTGGCATTATCTTTCTATTTTTCTCATTTTTTTTTTAATAATTTCGTTGGCTTCTATATTGATTCTTGAAATAGGGGTGTGCATCGATCGATTCAGTTCGGTTTTATATATTATCGGTCTGATTTATCATTTTTGGTTTTTAAAATAGGCTAAATCAATAATCAAATCACTAAGTATTTTTTGTCTGTTTTGTTCCTTAACGGTTCGGTTCTCGGTTTAACCAATAAGAAAATACTTATAAAACAAATATATGACTTCTCTAATAAATTTGACGTGACAACACAATAATGTAACTTTACAAATAATCATAAAATAAAAATAATAATAACAAACATGTAAAGAACTATACAAGTGTAAGTCAAAGAGAATTAAGAGGAATAGGGTTCTTATTTTAGATTTAGACGTTTTGTATAATGTGAAGTGGTGAATTGAAAGCCAAAGGACAAAGACAGTAACTAGTAAGATATTGAGATTAATATATAATATTTATGTACAAGTAAAAGTAATAAATTACTAATCTCAGTGGGTTATCGGTTTACCCAATAACTCAATATTAAAAAATCAATACCAAATTGATAACCCAATTTTTTTTTATAAAACTATTAAAAATCGTTAACTCAATAACTCAATAAAATAAATCAATAACACTTTTTCGATTTGATTCATCGATCGATTAGGTTTTCGCACACCCCTACTTTGACATTAAAACTCTAGCATGTTTATCATCTAGACAACTAGTAAAACGCTTCCCACTCTATAAAACAAATTCATTCGCTTTATTAAAGAAAATGTTTTGATTTATTTCTCATCTTAAACATACTAATTCTCACTACCTAAGTAATTATTAGCCATGTATTGTTGAATAAATTGAAATATAAGGTCATTAGGAAGAAGAGCTTCGCATACGGCATACCCCGCCTAAGTTGAATTTTGTTTTTACATAGTTTTTGGGTCAAAATGTACAAGTTTTCTTGAAGGATGTTCTCCTTGTGTTTGAAATAAATAAAAATTAATTAAATTATACGTGAAGGGTGAAATTTTAATATGTATAAAATATTAAAACGAACTTGTTTTTTACTTTTTGTGGGTGGTTGTATCTTTTTTATTATTTTATATAAATAAATAGTGGTGTTATTGTAGGATAAGAGCTTTCTTTATAATAGTTGTCGCATCTCTGTTTTTGACAAGTGTTTTGTAGGTCCCCTTGTCAGCAGTCTCTTTCACAATTCATTTCGTCAAACTCTCCTACCTTTTACTTGAGTGTTCTTTAATATAATTCCTTCGTTTCTATTTATACGTCGTGATTGCTAAAAATAAATAATTTTTAATATTTGTTATTTTATAAAATTAATGCATAAATAATAGAAAAAATGATTAAAAATATTCTTCAACTTTCAGTTATTAGTTGACTTCACCCTTACTATTAAAATAAAGTTATTTTATCTCACTTTTACTATACTTGTCATTTATATCCCTTACCATCTCCAATTCACCTCTATTTATTCTCCATTCTCTATATTTGGAGAGTAAAATAGAGAATGGGCACTCCAATCCATCTCCGTATCACTCTCTATTCTTCATATTTAGAAATTTGGAGAACTACTATTCACACTCTCTATTTCACTTTTTGATTATTTTATTATTATTTTTACTACTTTCTAATTAACATATTATTTTACATATAATGTCATTAATTAAATATCAAATACTCACAATTCTTTTTAAATGTAATATAATATTTTTAAAAATATATTATTTAATATATACTACTTTCATCCCGAATTAATAGTATTTTAATTTTTTCTAATTTTCGTCAATAGTATAATTTAATTTTATTATTAATTTTCACTATAAAGAATACACAAAATTAAAAATATTAGATGAAAATTTTAATTTGAAAAATACAATACATAATATGATAATTTAAATACAAGATAAATACAATACAATACATAATATAATAATTAATTCGCGATAAAACAAGAATCATGCCGAAATGATATTGAACGTGCATTCGAAGTTTTGCAATCACGTTTTGCACTTATTACAGGACCGTCACGTTTTTGGAGAAAAGAAGTGTTACATGATATAATGACTACATGAATTATATTGCACAACATGATAATTAAGGATGAACATGATCTTTATGCACCAATTCAAGATGTCGTAGATGCTCCAACTCAACGACAGAAATGGTGATAGATGAAAATCTTCGATTTGAACAATTTTTAGCTAGACATAAAAAAAATTAAGGAAAAAATGCTCATTTTGAATTCGTTAATGCATTAATAGAGCATTTATGGGAGCAGCGTAATAATTTCAAAAATTGAGTGTTTATGTAATTGTATTTCACTTTTATTTGAATTTGTCCATTAATTTGTATATTATATAATATTTTCTTGCAATTTATGTTATTTAAAAATTTAAAAATATAATTTTATATTAAATAAAAAATTTAAAAATAAAATTTTATATCACATGAAAATTATATAAAGTAATTATTGGGAAAAAATAAAGAATTTATATTATGAAATAAGAAAATAAGAATGAAATAAAAATAATAATATAATATTAAGGAGAGAGAAAAATATTTTTTTTTAGAGAGTGAAATAGAATGTAGGGTTGGAGATACCCTCAATTGGATGAAAAATCCAAATCAACTATACTTATCCAATTTCAATTAAAATTACCCAATTTTTCTTTTTATCCGAATCTAACCCGCTAAATCAAATAAATTCATATCAAATTAAAATTTCAAATCCATCTCTTTTATCTTCATCTCCTGTGTCATTGAAATAGAATGTCAAAGTTTTGAGGGATATTGAATTCCTATTTATTTTCTTCTTTTTCCTTGTAAATGGGTGTCTGCAGAATTGTGTGGTTGGGTCAAGATCGTATCCTCATTGATGTGACGATGATGAAAGCAGCAAAGAACTCCATCAACAAATGTATCACTATAGCTTCTCTCCTAAACTTTCGTGTTGATTTTTGATTCTCACCACAAGATCTCAGCATTTCACGCTTTTTCTTCTCCAATATTCTCCCTCCTATATTCATTAATAGAGACTGATGCAATGAAGGAAGACAACTGTGTTACAGTGGAAGATGTTTCCTTTGAATTTTCGGAAAATTATATTTGGCAAATTACGATTGTCAAGTGGGTAAATTGACTATAGTAATGGTGTTCGTTACTTATTTTTCGTAAACCATGATTTATGTAGAGATGGGCATAAGGAGTTGGTGAAGATTCATAAGTGTTTCAATAGAGAAAGAAGATGAAGAAGATTAAAGAAATGAGTTTGGAGATTTAATTTGGTATGAATTCATTTGGTTTAGTGGGTTAGGTTTGGATAAAAAAAGAAAATTAGGTAATTTTAGTGGATTTGAAGTAGAATGGTGAAGAGATGAAGAAGATTAGAGAGATGGGTTTGGGGTTTTAATTTGGTATGAATTTATTTGGTTTTAAGTGGGTCTGTTTGGATTAAAATAGGAAATCGAGTCATTTTAATCGAAATTGTGTAATTTTAGTTGATTTGGGGCTTTCTATTCAATTGAAGGGTACGGGTGACAAGTATAGTAAACGGCGAGGGTAAGAACAACTTCATTTTAACTTTAAGGGTAAAGTCAACTAATAAATGAAAGTTGAGGGGTATTTTTCACCCTTTTCCCTAAAGAATATTCTTCTTCTTATTTTATCCTCGAGAGTTATTAATTTTAAAAGTATGAATTTGACCAACATAGAAAAACTAAAGGATCGTTTGATACAAAGATTCATAATGCATTGTTTAGCAATGCAGTGTTTAGTAATGCAGGGATTAGTTTTTATCAAGTGTTTGGTTCATTGTTACGTTTCCCAACTAATATTGTGTTTGGTTTAAAACTCTACAAAAACTTCTTTCCTATTATACCCTTTAGTTATTATGAAATTTTCTATTGCATTTAACTAGTCAAGTTAAATACTAAAATATAAAAAAAAAATATATTAATTTTGAGGTGTAAGCCACTACGAAGATCCTTGATAGCACAATGTATTTCTAATTTTTTGTTGGTCAAACATACCTTAAACTTAACATAGATTTAAGGCTACTTAAATTGTTTACATACACGAAGTTTATCAAAAAAAGTTCAAGTGGTCAATCGGCAAACTACATTTAAAAAAAATCGTAAAAAACAATCAACCCAATATAGCAAATCAAACATGGAGAAAAAAATATTAGTTTGTGAAATTATCAAATTACACTGAATGGATTTGGAGAATTAAAAAGAACATTTATAATTATTCCAATATAAATAAAAAAAGACATTAAATTATAAAAGAAATTTAAGAAAAAAGATTTGAGATAGTTTAGTCATTTAAAGGTCTTATCCAAAGATTGTTAAACATTGACTTAGTTATCCAACAAAAACATTTTTTATGGATAAAATAGGGGAAACTAAGCAAATACCCCATTAAAGCAAAATAATTACAAACATATACCCCTTTACATTCATACCCCACTAAATAAGTATACTATGTATCTCCCCCCCCCCCCCCCTCCAACTGATTTCGCTTAACTATTACTAAATAAGTATATTATACTGTATTGGTATCATTAAGACTGATAGTTTCGCTTAATTGATTCTAAATCTATATATTTATGTAAAAAATAATTTAATACACATCAGGATCTTGAACGCGATAATTTTACATAGACATCGTTAGGGGAACATACATGATGCGGAAGACATCATCACAGAGAGAAGCAGAAACGTTAATAGTAAATTGGTTTCTACCTCCTTGCCCTAAGCCTTACGTTACCACAGTCGTCAGCGATGGAATTATTGTAGAGAATATGTGGTAACCCTACTGGGTGGAGGGAAGACCAATTTATAGAGGTTATGACTTAATCTGGTACGTCCATCAAGTAACTAATATACGGACGAGATCTAATCTTCATTAAATATTATTTATGGTATTACTTGGGTCACAAGTAAACTTGGGCTATAAGTAGGAAATTATTCTTAGATTCTCCCACTTGGTCCAATAACCATATAACATTAATATTTCATAAACATTAGTTGCTTATCAATAAATCTCTTCTATAATGTCCATCATACATACCACAACATAACAAACTACTCCTGCGAGTCATGATGATTGTACATAAATTTTAAGCTACATACTTCCTTCCATATACTACTACATTAACAACTTATCATACTAGGTTCATAAGTTATAAAACATATAAAATTACGGTCCACAATAATGTCTCATAGAGACTTATCTTGTAATATCTCAAAACAAAATGTATACACCATTATAAGAAACAAGAAATTCATTAATGTATATCAGAAACACATAATTGAGCTCAGAGTGTAAAAACATCATTGTAGACATTGAAATTTTGCGTACTCTACAAGACGTGTTCAATTCGAATTGAGACTCTAGAAGGTGTGTTCAGTTTCAATTAGAATTCTTGGAGGCTACTCAACCTTAAACCCTAGTTTCTGCATATATAAAGGGTACTAAATTCCCTTAAAGGCATCTCAAAATAGCCCATAAACTCTTGGGTATTTTTAAAGATAAAGATCTCGAATATTCCACAAAAGTCATGGAATATTCATATAGAGGTCAAATCTAAATCATCCTAGTTCGAGAAATATGCCACTAACAACTCTCGAATCATGGATAAATCATAGGAGAGTAGAATCAAGAGAGGAACAGAATTGTACCCGCATATTTATCAATAAAGTTATGTTTCTTCAGATTTTATTTGTGTGATTTATTTATTTTCCATATGTTTAAAATTTATTGCAAACATCATAAAATGTATCAATCATAAGTACAACGAAGACCCATTCTTTGAACATGTTCTCTTAATGTCTTTGGTTGTATGCCCTTTGTTAACGGATCTGCAATCATACGATCAGTTCTAATATTTTCAAGTAACACTCTTTGTTTCTGAACTTCTTCCTTGACAATAAAGTACTTTATTTCTATATGTTTGACATATTTGGAGTACTTATTGTTCTTGGAGAAGAATACTGTTGCAGTATTATCACAATAAATTTTTAGCGGCTTGGTAATAGTGTCGACAACCCCAAGTCCTGAAATGAAGTTCTGCAATCATAATGCATGAATTGTGGCTTCATAACATGCCACAAACTTTCTTTGCAGTTTTCCAGTGATCAATTCCAGGGTTACTTTGATATCTTCCTAGCATTTCGACCGCAAAACTAATAGCCGATCTTGTGCAAGTTTGAACATACATCAAACTTCCAACAAATAGAAGATAAGGAGTTGTTTCCATTTATTTTCATTCTACATGTCCCTTTTGTGAATAGGAACTATTCATGCTGAACAATTGTTCATGTTAAATCTCTCTAGAACTCTTTAGATATAGCCTTTTTGAGACAGTCCCAATAATCCTTGTGATCTATTACTGAATATTTCTATCCCTATCACATAGGATGCTTCACCCATATCTTTCATTTCAAAGTTCATAGAGAAAGTCTTTCGCCTCACGCAATATGCCTAAATCATTAGCAGCAAGTAAAATGTCATCAACATACAGGACTAAAAATATAAACTTACTCTCACTGATCTTTTGGTAGATACATCGATCAACGGTAATCTCCTTAAATCCAAAAGATGTTATGGTATCATTAAACTTTATATACCATTGTTGTGAGGATTTTTTGAGTCCATATATTGACTTTTTTAACTTACACCCCATTTGATCTTTTCCTTTAATTTCGAAACCCTCTGGTTGGTCCATATAAACATCCTCTTCACGGTCTCCATTAAGAAAGGCAATTTTCACATCCATTTGATGTAACTCTAAATCATAATGAGCTACCAAAGCCAAAACAATTCTTAAAGAGTCTTTCTTTGAGACGGGTGGAAAGGTTTCTTTATAATAAATGCCTCATTTTTTAGTGTATCTCTTGGCAACAAGTCTGGCTTTATATCGTTCAATATTATCATTAGAATCATGTTTAGTCTTGAAGACCCATCTACACCCGACTCTTTTAGAACTTTCTGATAATTGAATGAGATCCTAGACTTTGTTGTATTCCATGAATTGTAACTCTTCATTCATGACATCAATCCATTTATCTGACTCAATACTTTCTATGGCTTGTGAAAATGAAACCGAATCTTTATTAATTTCATTGTCAAAATATGACTCTTGCAAATAAATAACATAATCATCTGAAATGATCGATCTTCTTTCTCTTTGAGATATTCTTAAAGACATTGTTTATGGTTCATTTGTGTCAGATACTTGTGAGTTAGTTCTTTCTTGAAGTGTTTCACTTAAATGTTGTTCAACATTGTTAAAATGTTCCTCAACAAGAGGAACAACATTTTTTATTAGTGTGGAAGTAGGTACATTCATGGAAAATGAAATATCTACCCTTACCTCATTAATTTCCACACTTTATCGTTCAACACTCCCACTAACTTCACCATTCTCAATAAATTTTGCATTATCGGTTTCAACAATTCTCAAACTATGATTTGGATAGTAAAACCTATACACTTTAGATTTCTCTGGATAACCAATAAAGTAACCACTTACCGTTCAAAAATCTAATTTCTTTTCATGTGGATTATAAACTCTAGCTTTCGCTGGACAACCTCAAACATGCACGTGTGTTAAATTAGGATTCCTTCTAATCCACAGTTTAAAAGGGTTTTTTGGAACTACCTTACTAGGAATCCTTTTCAATAAATAACATACATCCACAATGATTTGGGTAATTAGGAATTACTCATCATACTCCTAACCATATCCATAAGTGCTCGATTACACCTTTTTGTAACACCATTTTGTTGAGGTGTTCCTGACATAGTATATTGTGCACATATTCCATGTTCTTCTAGGAATTTTGCAAATGTACAGTCGTTATACATTTCATAATATTCACCACCTCTATCTGACCTAATGATTTTCACCTTTCTATCTAATTGTCTTTCAACCTCATTAACGTACACTTTGAGAGCATCCGCTGCTTGAGATTTTTCTTTCAACAAATAGATAAAATCATAACGTGAAAAATCATCGATAAAGGTGATAAAATATTGTTCTTCACCAAAAGATGGAACATCAAAAGGTCCGCAAATATCAGTGTGTATAATTTCAAGAAGTTGAGTGCTCTTTGTGGCACCTTTCTTGGTATGCTTGGTTTGCTTTCCTTTAATGCAATCCAAACATATATCAAGATCAATAAAATTTAGATTCGAAAGAATCTCATTCTTTACTAATCTTTTTAATCTTTCTTTGGATACATGACCTAAACATTTATGCCACAAATAAGCAGAATTTTCATTTAGTGAACTATGTTTAATTCCAATATTTTGATGAATAGTAAAAAGGGATTCAAAAAAATTATTATCGAGTTTCAATCTATATAAACCATCAATAAGAACACTAGAACCATAAAAAACTGTATTCTTATATAAATTGAAACATCCATGTCCAAACTTAAAATTAAATCCAGAAACATCAAGTCTTGAATGATAAATCAAATTCCTAGAAACTGAAAGAACATAAATAATTTGTAGTAGATCAAAGTTATGTCCAGTCTCCAAGATCAACTGATAAGTCCCTATGCCTTCAATTTTAGCCTTCATGCATTTTCCCATGAACAAGAAATCCTTACTTGGATTTGTAGTTTGGATCGTAGTGAATCCCTGCAACATAATGGATATGTGAGTAGTTGCACCAGAATCAAGCTATCAAGTACTATTAGGAAATTCTACTAAATTTAATTCGACATACAAAAGCACTAAATGTACCTTTCTTTTCAAACCTAGTTTTACGTTTCTGGCAATCTTTCTCATATTGTCCTTTCCTTTTTACAAAAACGACACACATCAGCCTTGAGTTTCTTATAAGCATCCTGTGGAACTTTAGCATGTGCTTTCTTTTTCTTAAACTTGTTGGCCTTCACTTTAAGTCCTTTACCAGCTCCTTGACCCATGAGGTTAATGGAATGGCCTGTCACGCCTCGAGCCTACACCTTGGGCGGCACTGGCACTTGAAGACCATTGCTGGCCCCAAGCGAACCCTTGGTCTGGCTTACTTAACTCAGCAGAAGACCTAAACATAAGAAAATATAACTCATGCATAACTTAAGAAATAATAGTTTAGCCAAAATGGCAACTCAGTCTTTAAACAACATCTGAATGATAATGTAAAGACAACTGAACTACTAACTGTCTATGAAGCCTCTAAAACAAAGAGGGATGTTGGGACAGGACCCCCGATCATCCTAACATCTGAACGACTAGAAAGCAAATAAAAGAGTCCTCCGGAATGCAAGGAGGCTCACCAACAGACTCTGAATGCTCAAGCTGGATCAACGAGGCGTTGGATGCTGATCCTGGTTACCTGTACTGCATCATAAGACGATGCAG
This sequence comes from Solanum acaule, assembly GCA_036250505.1. Classification (NCBI taxonomy): domain Eukaryota; kingdom Viridiplantae; phylum Streptophyta; class Magnoliopsida; order Solanales; family Solanaceae; genus Solanum; species Solanum acaule. Next base: position 14,184 of record JAJOOR010006830.1, on the reverse strand, counting down.
GCCAACTAGCATCAGTACATTGAATGTACAAGTATGCGAGTTGGAATGCTAAAAATACATAGGCTTGAAAAGATTCTGAAAGAAACACTTACCTTGGCTCTTCTCAACTCTTGAATACTTAACTCAAAAGAAAGCAATGTAACACATGCAATATATGAAAAGCTTTGTAAACAGTAAAAGCAACTTAGTTTGTTAAAGAAATGCAATAACAAACCCAACTTTACTCATATAATAAAGTAATATAGTTTTTGTGGGAGATTCTCTAACCGACAACCACCACTATGAGCCTAAGTGGTGATACAACGTCTTGCCCACGCTGCCAGAGCTGTCCTATACTTTGCCATCATATAGAACGCTTAACTTAGTGGATCCACTAGTCTATGCTAAAAGCATCTTAAGGAGTCATCTAAAAAGTATGATCCTTTACTGCCCATGATAACTATATGGTTTATGGAGACTTGAGTTAATATGAACTTGCATCCCCACATCGGTGCTCAATACTACTCCCAAAATATACTTAGCTCATATGTTTGTAAAAACAAAACTCTTTCTTTGAATTGAGATAATTACTCAAAACTTAGCTTAAAAGCTCTCTTGTAATCGATGTTCCCTTTTCTTGCTCAAGTGTGAAAACATTTATAAACTTCTTTGGGAATACTTAGTTCCCTAATAGCTCTTTGAGAAGTGAACTCAACTCTTACTCTTTGCTTAACTTGAAAACTTGAGTCTTAAAATGAATTTAAAACATTGTTAAAGACTCTTGAAAACTTTAAGAAACTTTGCTTTGACTTGTTTCTTAACTTCTAGACTTGACTCTTAACTTCTTTGACTTTGATCTTAACTTTCCTTGAATTGAATTATAGATTCAAGGTTCATGATCTCATGTTTATGGATGATTTCATGATGTTTAGATGTACCTTAGAGTGTTGGAATCAACTTAGAAACACAGGTACATTGCTAAGGAACAAGTACGAAAAGGTGGGGAACGAATTGGGAGAACTGGCGTCCCTGGTGCTTTGAGAGGCGCGGGGCGCCAGCCCTCAAAGTTCAAAGAACTTCCTGAGGCGCTCTGGCTGGCGCGACGCGCCAGAGGCCAAAGTTCAGAGGAACTTTTGTGGCGCTCTGGCAGGCGCGGCGCCCCATGCTCTTGCCCAGAAAATCCCCGACTTTTCTCCTTCATTTTTCATCTCTAAACCCTCCAATATTCCCTAGTTCTTTCCCCAAACACTTAGGGTCATTAGTACTCTCAACTTACAACAGATCTAACTTGAAAATCCTCCCGGAAACACGAATCAAATCAACAAGAAACTTCAACAACACAACCAATCAAGAACTTAACGATGTCCTTCAAGAACTTCACTTTTTAACATGTAATCAACCCAAAATCGCTGAATTGAAACAAATTGGTGTGTGGGTGAACTAACCCATCACTAAAAGATCTCACATAACTTGTAGGGATCACCCCCGACGAATTCCACTCGAACCGCTTGGATGATCTTGGCGAATTCTTGACTTTTTCTCCTGTTCTTTCTTCCTTTCTCTCTTCTCCAAGTCCTAAGCGTATTCTAATTTTCCAAAACTGAATTAGGTTCTGTTTTTACCCCAATAATCCCATAAAAATGAATTAGGAAATTAATTAGAGAAACGACTAGTTTGCCCTTCTTTAAATCCGGATTTGGACTTTCCTCAATCCAACAACCCAACTTCCGAAAGGCATAACTCACTCATACGATATCGAAATCATGCAAACTCGGCGGCATTGGAAAGATCTTTCCAAGGGATTTCCAACCATTTCAAGAACTACTCCTAAATCATCCTGAGCTAGGAGTTATGGTCGTTTGAAAGTGACCAAAACTCACTTTTCTAACTTCGACAAATTTTCCAGATTTTTCTTATTCTTTCCAAAAATAAGTATTTTCAGAATTTAAACTCTTTCTAGTCATTTCTCGATGCGAGATGTTACATGGCCTCCTTGTTTCCTAAGTCTAGACTCCTCTTGAGTAAGCATACTGGACAATTCACTAACATCCCACTAATCCTTAATAGTGCTATAGTTAATTTGGAATGGTCCATACTCAAGAGGCAACAAGTTCAAAATAAACTGAACCAAGAAGGTGTCATCCACTTTCATCCCCAAGGCCTGAAGTCTTGCTGCAATGTTAGTCATCTCGATGATATGATTTTTCATACTACGCGACCCATCAAACTTCACGGTCGTGAGTTCAACCATTAGTGTACCAGCGAGATACTTATCAGCAGAACGAAAATGTTCTTCCACAAACTTCAGGTATTCCCTGACACTTTCTGCTTGTGGAATAGTACTCTTAATGTTGTTAGCAAAAATCATTCACGTGAACATAAGACTCAATGTGTTAGAGAGCTCCCGTGATTTATGAAAAGACTTCTCATCCTCGCTGCTCTTATAAGTAATGACAGTAGGTTTGTCATTCAGCAGAGCCAAGTCAAGATCCATCACACCTAAGTGGAACTAGACTTGTTCATGCCATATAGAGAAGTTCAATCCATTGAACACATTAACAAACAAAGCATGTGAATGGAGAGGAATAACTGCAAATAGATATACATGCTCACAAATCAGAAAATAATGTGAATTTAATAAAATGATAAAAATACATCGTAATTCTCTTTTGGGTAGATACTCTGACATACTATCATAAATTAAATGCCATTTTTAAAATTTAATAGGCAATTAAATATTTTTTAACCAAACATATACGACATCTTTTGATATACAATATATGTTTGATTGAAAATATTAATTTACCTCATAATGTTCATTATTCGTAGAGTGATTAATTCACCTTTGGGTAAATTCTTAAGTTCTAGGAATAGTGAAAGTCAATTTATCTATTTATTTTCAATATAGGCATAAAATTAACTTTCATAGATAATTAATGACAATTTTATGAATGCATATTTTTCTTAACCATATTAGTTTGGCCACTTTGGTGACTAACAAACTGTATAAATACAAATGCACACATAATATCATGAAATTTTGTGCATATGAATATTTTTAATTTATACATTTTAGTTTGGCCACTTTGGTGACTAACAACTATAGAAACATAATACATGCATCAAGTGATCATAAATATCATATGTGTAGACGTTAATTTATCTAGTTTGACCACTTTGGTGACTAACAAACAATATAAATACAAAACACACATAATATCATAAATTTTTGTGCATCTGAATAATTTATACATTTTAGTTTGGCCACTTTGGTCACTAACAAACTATAGAAACATAAAACATGCATCAAATGATCATAAATATTATATGTGTACACGCTAATTTCTCTAGTTTGGCCACTATGGTGACTAAAAAACTATTTTTCACTAAGTACACATATTATTTATAACTTAGTATAATGATCACTTTAATTTATTGCACAATGTAAAATAAAACATAATTATTACACTATAGGAAAAATTATTATATGGTATACTCTCACGACCCAAGGGTACCCCCTAGATGTAACATGGCATAGCGAACCCCGAAGGACTCCATATAATCCACTTAGCATATCATAACATAAAGTACTAGAATAATAAAGTATAAAACAACATTTAAGGCCAAATGAGTTATTATAGAAAACGGAAGTCTAACTCATGTCTCAACATAGCCATCTATTACAATAGAATGAAAGTGGGCCTAGCCATACATCATGTTTAAAAATAAATTACGAAAGTGAAACTACAATAAAGGAAAGTTCGTCCTCGAACCATGAGGACTCACCAATGCTTGGAAAGAATCAAAGTCCAAGCTCTAGCCACTAGAATGAAAACCCTGCCTGTCAGACCCTACATTTGGGGAAAATGTAGGCAAGAGTATGCGGTAGTACAAAAATGCACCAAGTATGATTACTATGCATAAAACATTTAAAACATGCTAAGAAGGACATTTCATTTCATGATATGCAATTTGACCAATAAAACACGATATAAAAGGGTTAGAAAACATAAGTCAAACCATCATGGTCAATGCAAGCTAAATCATCTTTAAGTCTTTGGACACATATAAGATATTTCTTTAAGTAACCTTAGTTCATTAGTCATCTTGTTGTGGGAAAATTAGCCTTAACCGACATAGAGACCATGTGAGCTAAAACATGATCACCCGGTGTCTCCCACACCGAAAAGGATTGTTCTACTTGCCGAAGGTAGAACCATGAACATCTAGCTTAAGTGGATCCACTAGCTAATCAACCTATGGGGGGACATAGTTATGGGATAAAGAGATTGCTACTAGAAACCCGACCTCTACTAACGGGAGAGCTTCAATCTCATGAGACTTCTTCTAGAAACCCAACCTCTACTAACGGGAGAGCCTCCATCTTAATGTCGATATCCACTCAGTGCTAAGCATAATTCCCACGGAATAATATTTTCTTACTTATTCTCATTATCCATGGAAAGACATGTCATCTTGCCAATCCAATCTAGTTCATTAGGATAGCTCTTATTCATTGATTCAATTAGGTGAGAATGGCCTTTCAACCTAAGAATCCTTTCTATGTGAGAAAATCTTTCACATCATGGTTGTAAGTGTTTATGAGAATATCCCTTCAACAACACAACAACAACAACATCATTGGCACATTACTCTCAAAGCACCCTTTGTTCATTTACATAGTTTTCATAAGATCATGCATAAGCTCATACTTTGCCCTTTCAAGGTTCAAAGCTTACTTTCAATCCACAAATCTAGAAATCATGGTTTAGATAGGGATTTTATCATAGATTTATGTAATTCTATTACTTCATGATTTAGATCATAAAACTCATCTTTCATAATCAAAACCCAACCTATGAGATCACAATTTGGAAAACATGGGGGTTTGCATGGGTTCATAGGGGAAACATCATAAAAGCATTGAAAATCATCAATTCATGCATATTTTGACAGAATTAAACCATTAAAATCAATAATCAAAAGAACTCATGGTGATTGAAGAAAACCCTAGCTAATTGGGAAATTCTACCATTTGCAATAGAGGAATTTGGGGACTCCATGGGTGGAAGGAATCCATGGATGAAAGCTACCATACCTTGACTCCAATTACTAGCCTTCAATGGAGAATTTTGGATCCTTGGCTTCAAACCCTAGCTGAATCTTCTGAATCTTCTTCTTCTTCTAGAGAGAGAATATTTGAGAGGAGGTTTTGGTTCTCTTTTGGGATTTAGGAAAAATGAATTAAATAGGGTGAATTTGGGGTTAAAAGGGCTTATATAGGGGTTCTAAATATAGGCAAAACGACACAATATAAGAACTAATTAATTAGGAAAAGACTCAATTGCCCCTAAGTTAAATTGCAAGCTACCACCGACCTACGGACCCAGTCGACAAACCTTGGATGAATCTATGGTCCATCCTGGCGAACCGTTGTTGGTGGTCAGAGACATTGGCCTTGACCTACGGCCACTGGACCACGGGGTGTGGATGGACCTATGGTCCGTAGGTCCCTCCATGGTCCATGTTTGGGACAATTTCTGAGTGACCAACGACAGACCCAGTTGATGGGCCATGGTCTGACCCACGGACCGTCTTGGTGGACCGTCGATCAGGATTAGAGAGATGAATTTTGGAGCTCCAACCATGGACCACACCTACGGTCCGTGGTCTACTCAACGGGCCGTGGGTGTCCGATGTGGTTTGGCTGCACCAGCACCCGAAAAGCTGCTATATGTCCCTTTTTGAATACAGGGCGTTACAATATCTCCCCCTTGGGATCATTCGTCCTTGAATGAGATTTAAACTGGTTCTAATAGAGTTGGAGAGTAACTAACAACCTAACCTACGATGCAATGCATACAACCAAGGAGGAACTATCGACTCTAAGCTAGGACACTCCCAAAACATCTCATAGGGGTGAAATTAACTCTAACAACCATCATGCATGCAATCTCATCAAAATGCACAAAATCAAGGAGAAAACATCAACTCCTAGCTAAACATACTTAATGCATCACAAGGAAGTAGTAACTACATCTAACAACCCAATATGCGTGAAAGTTCAAAATTTATCATGTTCAAGGAGGAACTACGTTCTCCAACCTAAAAACATGCTCAACACAATATCATGGAGCCTTTCTACAATTCATTCTCAAAAATCATATCTAATGCATGTTCAACAATCATCTCATGAAGTCTTTAGACAACTCATACTCAATGCACAACAACATGAGGAAAGTAAATCATACAAGTCATTTCTTTCTAAACTTAAACTTTTTCATGAACATGCATAATCATAAGGAAATCATGGGAACACATAAATAACACATGACTCCCAACATATAAAACAAACCAAGAGGAACGCATTACCTCAAGCTAGGGTAGGAGTAGAAGGAAAGAGATGAGGATATCGGGACATCACATCGGCCTCGGCCTCCCAAGTAGCACCCTCAACTAAATAATCCCTCCATAACACTTTTACGGAGGCAACTTCCTTATTCCTTAACTTCTTAACTTGTCGGTCCAAAATCTCAATCGGAACTTCCTCATAAGAGAGACTTTCATCAACTCCCAATCCTTCTAGAGAAATTATGGATGTCGGATCTCTAACACACTTCTTAAGCATAGAGACATGAAAAACCGGATGCACCGATGCCAATTCATTTGGCAAATCCAACTCATAGGAAACCTTACCAATTCGCCTCAAAATTTGATATGGGCCTACATACCGGGGACTAAGCTTCCATTTCTTACCAAACCTCATTACCCTCTTCATAGGTGATATTTTCAAGTAAACCCAATCATGAACATCAAACTCAAGATCCCTTCTTCTAACATCAACATAAGTCTTTTGTCGACTTTGAGCCGTTTTCAACCTTTCTCTCATAAGCCAAACTTTCTCAATAGCTTCACAAACTAGCTCGGGACCTATCAAAGAAACTTTACCCACCTCAAACAATCCTATATGAGATCTACACCTCCTACCATAAAGAGCCTCAAATGGAGCCATACCAATACTCGAGTGATAACTATTATTATAGGCAAATTCCATCAATGGCAAATGGTCATCCCAATTACCCTTAAAATCAATCACAGAAGACCTTAACATATCTTCCAAAGTTTGGATAATAGGCTCCGCTTGCCCATTGGTTTGGGGATGAAAAGACGTGCTAAGCTTAACCTTGGTACCAAGACCTTTTTGGAATGACTTCCAAAATTGAGAAGTGAATTGGGTACCACCATCGAAAATGATAGACAAAGGCACACCATGCAATTTTACCATCTCTCTCAAGTACATCTTAGCATAGTCTTCCGCCGAATAAGAAACCTTGACGGGAAATAAATGCGTCGATTTTGTCATCCGATCTACTATCACCCATATAGAGTCATGTTGTTGCCGGGTGCGAGGCAAACCAACTATAAAGTCCAAATTCAAATCTTCCCAATTCCAAGTAGGAATGGCAATGTCTTGGGACAAACCTCCCGGCCTTTGGTGCTCAACTTTCACTTGTTGACAATTAGGACACTTGGCCACAAATTTCGCAGTATCTTTCTTCATCTCATTCCACCAATAGACTTCCCGTAGATCACGGTACATATTAGTGGCTCTTGGGTGAATATAATATCGAGAACTATAGGCATCCTCTAGAATTTGTTCCCTCAATTCATCAACATCTGGAACACATAAGCGACCTTGATACCTAAGCACCCCATCTCCCCCTTGGAAGAAGGCCTCAACAGACTTCTTAAGCACCGCTTCTTTCAACTCAACCAAAATAAGATCAAGACCTTGCTTAGACTTCACCTCCATCACAAAAGAAGATTCGGAACCATTATGGACCATGGCACCACCCTTGGTGAAATCCACTAGTTGAACACCTAATCGGGCCAACCTATGAACAGCTCGAACTAACTTTTTCTTTTTGTCCTCAACATGAGCAACACTACACATTGATAGTCGACTAAGAGCATCCACTACCACATTTGTTTTACCGGGGTGATAAAGGACACTCATGTCATAATCTTTATAAATAATTGAAGCCACCTCCTTCGGCGAAGATTCAAGTTCTTTTGACTAAACACGTAGTGCAATCTCTTATGATCGGTGAAAACATTAACATGAACCCCATACAAATAATGCCTCTATATCTTAAGGCAAAAACAACCGCCGCTAACTCAAGGTCATGGGTATGATAATTCTTCTCATGGATCTTAAGTTGCCTCAAAGCATAGGCAATGAATTTACCATGTTGCATAAGTACACACCCTAACCCAACTCTAGAGGCATCACAATACACCACAAAACCATCCATACCTTCCAATAATGTCAACACCGAAGCGGAAGTAAGTCTATCTTTCAACTCTTGGAAACTTTTCTCACATGCTTCCGACCACACAAACTTAGCCTTCTTTTAAGTCAAAGTCATCAAAGGAGAAGCAATGGAGGAAAACCTCTCAACAAACCTTCTATAGTAACCAGCCAGACCCAAAAATCTTCTAATATCGGAAGGGGTTAAAGGCCTAGGCCAACTCCTTCTAGTTTGTCACGACCCATGGGTACCCCCTAGAGGTAACATGGCATATAGAACCCCGAAGGACTCCATATAATCAACTTAGCATATCATAACATAAAGTACTAGAATAATAAAGAGTAAAACAACATTTAAGTCCAAATGAGTTATTATAGAAAACGGAAGTCTAACTCATGTCTCAACATAGCCATCTATTACAATAGAATAAAAGTGGGCCTAGTCCATACATCATGTTCAAAAAGGAAATATAAAAGTGAAACTACAATAAAGGAAAGTCCATCCTCGAGCCATGAGGACTCGCCAATGCTCGAAAAGAATCAAAGTCCAAGCTCTAACGACTAGAATGGAAACCCTACCTGTCGGACCCTACGTTTAAGAAAAATGTAGGCAAGAGTATGTGTTAGTACAAAAATGCACCAAGTATGATAACTATGCATAAAACATTTAAAACATGCTAAGAAGGATATTTCATTTCATGATATGCAATTTGACCAATAAAACACGATATAGAAGGGTTAGAAAACATAAGTCAAACCATCATGGTCAATGCAAGCTAAATCATCTTTAAGTCTTTGGACACATATAAGATACTTCTTTAAGTAACCTTAGTTCATTAGTCATCTTGTTGTGGGAAAATTAGCCTTAACTGACATAGAGACCATGTGAGCTAAAACATGATCACCCGGTGTCTCCCACACCAAAAAAGTTGTTCTACTTGCCTAAGGTAGAACCATGAACATCTAGCTTAAGTGGATCCACTAGCTAATCAACCTATGGGGGGACATAGTTATGGGATAAAGAGATTGCTACTAGAAACCCGACCTCTACTAATGGGAGAGCTTCAATCTCATAAGACTTCTTCTAGAAACCCGGCCTCTACTAACATGAGAGCTTCCATCTCAATGTCAATATCCACTCGGTGCTAAGCATAATTCCCATAGAATAGTATTTTCTTACTTATTCTCATTATTCATGGAAAGGCATGTCATCTAGCCGATCCAAGCTAGTTCATTAGGATAGCTCTTATTCATTGATTCAATTAGGTGAGAATGACCTTTCAACTTAAGAATCATTCCTATGTGAGAAAACCTTTCACATCATGGTTGTAAGTGTTTATGAGAATATCCTTTCAACAACACAACAACAACAACATCATTGGCACTTTACTGTCAAAGCACCCTTACTTCATTTACATAGTTTTCATAAGATCATGCATAAGCTCATACTTTGTCATTTCAAGGTTCAAAGCTTTCTTTCAATTCCCAAATCTAGAAATCATGGTTTAGATAGGGATTTTATCATAGATTTGTTTAATTCTATTACTTCATGCTTTAGATAATAAAACTCCTCATTCATAATCAAAACCTAACCTATGAGATCACAATTTGGAAAACATGGGGGTTTGCATGGGTTCATAGGGGAAACATCATAAAAGCATTGTAAATCATCAATTCATGCATATTTAGACATAATTAAACCATTAAAATCAATAATCAAAAGAACCCAAGGTGATTGAAGAAAACCCTAGCTAATTGGGGAATTCTACCATTTGAAATAGAGGAATTTGGGGACTCCATGGGTGGAAGGAACCCATGGATGAAAGCTACCATACCTTGAATCCAAATACTAGCCTTCAATGGAGAATTTTGGATCCTTGGCTTCAAACCCTAGCTTCTAGAGAGAATATTTGAGAGGAGGTTTTGGTTCTCTTTTGGGATTTAGGAAGAATGAATTAAATGGGGTGAATTTCGGGTTAAAAGGGATTATATAGGGGTTCTAAATATAGGCAAAACAACATAGTATAGAAACTAATTAATTAGGAAAAGACCCAATTGCCCCTAAGTTAAACTGTCAGGTGCCACCGACCTGCCGACCTACGGACCCAGTCGACGGACTGTAGATGGACCAACGGTCCGTCCTGGTGAACCGTGGTTGGTGGTCAGAGACTTTGGCTTGACTTACGACCACTGGACCACGGGAAGTGGACTGACCTACCGTCCGTAGGTCCCTCCGTGGTCCATGCTTGGGTCAATTTTTGAGTGACCAACGACGGACCCAGTCGACAGGCCGTGGTCTGACCCATAGGCCGTCCTGGTGGACAGTCGATTAGGATCAGAGAGATAAATTTTGGGGCTCCAACCACGGACCACACCTACGGTCCGTGGTCCACTCCACAAGCCGTGGGTGGCCGACGTGGTTTGGCTGCACAAGCACCTGGAAAGTTGTTATGTCCCGTTTTGAATACGGGGTGTACATATAGAAATTCACATATTCTTACACAGTATCTCATCAAAGATCATATTCTGCATACTTATAAAGTGGGAAATCTAGCATTTATGCGGAGTATGTTAATTTGCGTGCACACATTGTTCAAAAACAAGAAGAAAGAATTGGAAGGAAATTCTTTAGTAGAATGGTGCAACCTTACTGATGATAGGCACAATGTAGGAGAAAACAAGATAAGTAACTCGGCCAGACATACTACATTAACGTAGAAAATAATTTCTCATAATTAATATGCAAAAATATCGAGGGGTTTTGCTGACAAGGAATGAGTACAAAAGTGTAGTTGAAGTGGCTCAAGAATTGCAACGTTTTTGTGTGGATGAATACATATTTTTTAAATTATTTTATATACGAAGATTATCTGTTCAAACAATCCAGGTTCTGATACCACATGTAAGATTAAATACTTTAATACACATCAGGATATTGAACACGATAATCTTACATAAAGATCATTAGAGGAACATACCTGATGCAGAAAACATCATCACAGAGAGAAGCGGAAGCGTTAATCGTAAATTGGTTTCTACCTCCTTGCCCTAAGTCTTACGTTACCGCAGCTGTCAGTGATGGAATTATTGTAGAGAATATGTGGTAACCCTAATGGGTGGAGGGAGGACCAATTTATAGAGGTTATGACTTAATCTGGTACGTCCATCAAGTAACCGATGTACGGACGAGATCTAATCTTCATTAAATATTATTTATGGTATTACTTGGGTCACAAGTAAACTTGGGCCATAAGTAAGAAATTATTCTTACAATTTATACTCTATTTGTTTAGAAATTACTCATTAGTCAGCCTTAATGATACCAATATAATATATGATACTGATTTAGTATCAGTTAAGCGAAAATTATCAGCCTTAATGAAATGGGTATGAGTTGTAATTATTTATGAGAGAATAGGTATTTCTTGAATTACTTTGGGTTTGGGTATGGACATATAATTATTTGGGAGAAGGCATAGATTCCCTCCTGAACTTGTCCTGAAAAGTCAGTTACACACTTAAACTATCACGATGACCTATTACACATCTTTACTACTCAAAAGTGAATTTATTACCATCCTGAGACGTGCAACAACACTCTCACATTATGTGGTGTATTACACACGCTGCCACATCAACGCTACATCACCGCCATGTCATAAATTATAATTTTTTGTTTTCTTTTGTTAACTATATTTTACTATAATTAATCCCTAATTAATTATTTTAAATCTTTAATAATGATATCTTCTTCATCACTAAATCTCACTCATTTAAATTCTCATTTTATCGGAAAAATCATATCCAGCCACCTTCACTATTGATTTTGTTCTTCACCACCACTATATCACCTTCAATTCTTTTTTTTCTTTGTCACCCAACACCAAATATCGCCACCACCATTATTAATATCGATTTTTTCCTCTTCATCATCTTCAATTACCTCTTTTAATTTTTGTCACCCGCCACCCATCACCACCAAACCCATAAAGCGTCTATCACCACCAAATCCAAAAATTGATTAACAACCAAAATTTCTTTAACAAAGTCAAAAAAAAAATGTAAAAGATCGAAATAATCAACCAAAACTTTTCTAGATCTATAAGAATTAACCTAATTGCAAATCAAAGAAAAATTGTGCTTTAAGATTGTGACAAAAAAAATTAAGAAGTGTGATGAGAATAAAGAATGAAGAAGAAGAAGAGGACAATGGATGGGATGTGAAGAAGAAGAAGTGTGGGGGGTGGGGGTAGAAAAGAGAATTCTACCTTTTTTTCTACTTTAATTTCAAACCGACACGTCTATTTTTTTGCCACGTCAGTTTTAGGGGGTAAGAAAATTCACTTTTGAGTAGTATAAGTGTGCAATAGGTCATCATGATAGTTTAAGCATGTAACTAGCTTTTCGGGACAAGTTCAAGGAGGAATTTATGTCTTTTCCCTATTTGGGATAGTGTTTGTACTTTGTAGTAAGAGTTTCGCTTGTTAACCTTTGCGGGCTCGGTGACATTGCTAGTTCTGTATTGACTTAACTATTTTGAAGAATGACAACAATACTTGCCAATGATATCAGCTTACAATGATTTAAGTGATTTAGTAAGGTGTAAATATATTTTAGTAAGGCAGAACTCATCGATGTCCCCTTAAGTTGGCATCAATTTTCACTTAGACACCTCAACTAAGTTTTGCTCATTTTTGACACCTTATGTCATATCCCGCTATGTCATTTTGACACTTTTTGTTGACATGTCATAGAGAGTGTAATACACTCATTACTAGCACGTGAAAGGCTTATTTAATCTTTCTTTTTTTTTCATCTTCTTCCTCATTTTTCAGCCATCATCTCCCAAAACTTAAACTCCTTTTATGGAGAAATGAATTTGATAATGCTACAGACAAAAAAAATGAATTTGAACCCATTGGACTTATAATATAATGATATAATAAAAATTAAAAGAAGACAATGTGAAGACCCTTCTATCGTAAAGAAGAAGAAAAATGAAAAGTCATGAATTCATGAATTCATGAATAATCTCAAATTATATTTGAGTAGCGATATGTGTGGGTTTGTTATTCTATTCGAGAAGATGATGTGGGTGGGGAAGGGGTTGGGGTTAGGGTGGGTAGAGATGGAGAAGACGTTGAGTGGGTGGGGGAAGAGTGTTGAAAATGCAGGGGTCGGGGTGGGGTGGGGTGGAGAAGATAATCTGGGTGGGGTTGGGTTATTTTATTTTTAAAGTCTTTTGGGCAAAAATTCCACATGTCATTCACTTGTTGGTCACTTCTTTTTTGTACTAAAACTCATTATTTGAGAATTATTTTTTATATATATGCCATGTGTCTTTATTTAATTCGTCATTTTGACACATCATCGACGAGTGTATTACAAACACTTTATATATTTGACTGATAATTAAAAAAGTGTCAAAATGTCGCAACGAACCATGACATGAGGTGTCTAAAATGAACAAAGCTTAGTTAAGGTGTCTAAGTGAAAATTGATGCCAACTTTAAGGAGCTACCGATGGGTTCAGCCTTTTAGTAATTAATCATTTGGTGTTCATGTGCAAACATATGTCATTCATCAATTTATTTGGTACACACTGGCTGACGGTAAGTTTTTACACATCCCATAGATGGCATAATAACATCAAGATAAAACTGATACCATCTGTACAGTACATAATGTAGTTCAACCCCGAGGAATGGAACCTAATAATACAACATAACTATAAGCTCTATCAACAGGCATCACTCATCAGTATATACAGAAAACTTGATACACAACAACACACCTCTAGCTAGCATTACAAATAGCAAAGCAGACTACTCGTAAATCGCTTTATTCCCTTCTTACCCTTCAGCTGGTTTGGGCATGTGTTCTTTTGTATACAC